>CM034151.1:457322610-457336657 GCA_019776745.2 Taxus chinensis | reverse complement strand
CCTCGTGTTATATTGTTCCTTCATTTTATCCCCATCATGGTCCTAGATTTAAAGAATCAATAGTTTTCCAACAAACTCTTGGAAAACTTTAATAGCACCTATAACAGATTTTCTTTTAATTGTACACCATTTTTTAATAACCTTCCACCACACAAAAATGGTAATGTGAAAATCCCTGGTCATAAAAAAATTTGTAATGGTAAATTAGATTTTGGCAACTCAACACATTATTTCAACAAAAAAAAACTAAAATTACAAAGTCATAATGATGAAGAAAGTAAATCCATAAAGGGAATACATAATTGAAAACTAATATAAATGGAAACATTGGTCGTATTATAAATAAACACCAAAAGACTTATTTATAATAGGAGGGCTTCAAAAACCTGCTCCTGAGTCACCAGTTAACTGATCATTCCATCACCCTCGTTTCTAAATAACAAGATCTTGATTATCAAGATATTTAAGGTGAGCACCTTATGGTCCTAACCAAGTACTTTGATTTTTCCAATGGAATGGCAACAGACACGTAGAATCATAAAGAAGCACCATTTTAATCCTATCTCAATCTTGTATTATCCCCCTTATGTTTTCTATCATGCCATGCTTTCTTCTTGGATTTTCTTAGTTTGACTCCATCGGCCTTATTGTTGATCGGAGTCTCCAACTTAATCACTTGTTAATAGGTCTTCTAATGCTTACTTGTCCGTCTAGGGCCCTCCAGCCGCACACAAATACATCAAGAAGGTACATGAATTCCATAGGTAAAATTCTTCTGTGCCAAAACACCAATTGAGTGTGTGACCTTGTTTAAACCATCTTTATGTTGTTCTAGATGCCCTAAGTACTGCAGAATTTTTTCACCAATCCTGTTTACGTTCCAACAGTCAATTTTTTTTTCAATTCTGCGCAAAAATCCATTGAAGCCTCAGTAGTCACAATTTTCTGAGGATGATATGGTGAGTCTTATGGTGTGCAATCATGAATTCATCCAATATAATTTTGATTGTCTCATTCAAAAAATGTGTGCCCTATCACTAGTCAAAATCAAATGGGGCATCCATACCTGTAATAATATTTTATCCATGGAAACCTAGCTTCTGTAGTTTAATGTACAATCCTTTTAGGTACTTTTTTATGCCCACTTGTTAATAAATGGGTGTGTGTGGGTAAAATGATGATATAGCCGTGTCCAGTCCTATGCCGCAGCTGGCTAGAAATAGGACCCACAAAGGCTAGTAAACATTTCTTCAAATGTTTATACCCTAGTCCATAGAGTTCTTAGGGCATTTCATCACAAATCTCTTTGTTCTAGTTTTTTACAAAGGAAGGCACTGACAGTGATCACCAGCCTTGCAATAGAACGTATACTCCTTATACAGGGTCTCCCAACCATAATCCAACAAGTATAATCTTGAGCATAATGGCATTGCCTACATAGTGTCCACCTACAATACCACCATGATGCACTCACGACTCCATACCATCATCTAGGAGATACACAGTGCCTGTTGCCGTGCAACACGTGCAGACGTCACAACCACACTTCATCTGACCTAACTTGTACAGGTCACGTGCACTGCTAATCACGATACGAAACAGTTTTGCAGGAATGAGGCAGTTGTTTCTTCTCTAAGGATTTCATCCCTTTTGGCACCATACATGTTCATATAAAGACAACAATGTCCTCTAATTCTGATGGTGCGCATTGTAACCTGTATAAATGTGCATCGGGCATGGTATCTTCAATTGCATGTACTTCTTATCTTGAATATATTCTAGATAGATGGTCTAGTCTAGAATTACTTTTCCCTGGGTTTACTACAACTGTTAAATCAAATTATTTGAATAAGAGTACCCATCGTTATTTGTACCCCTATAAAATGGGATTGTTTACCAAATACGTCAATGCCATGTGATTGGTATAGAATACAAATGGTGTTACTAGCAGGTACTATCTAAATTTATGTAACACATAGATCATTGAAAAAGCTTCATGCTCTATAGTTGTATAGTTATACTCTACAGGAGTCAACTTTATACTAGCTGAAAAGATAGGATGATCTATAATAGCTTCTCCAGGATGAGCCAACACCATGCCAGAGGCATCCACATGTACACGAAATGGTTGGTCCCATGAAGGAAAGCACAGAATAGGCATTTCAGTAGGTTTTTATTTTAATGTCTTGAATGCACGTTGTTGACGTTCTCCCTAGTAGAATGTCCCTTTTCCTTTTAGTAACTCCTCCAAGGGTGTGAAAACCTTAGTATACCCCTTTATAAATTTTCTATAATACCCAGTGTGGCCCAAGAATCCACTCACCTCAATTTGACTTATAGGCTCTTCTAGGCTGATAATGAATGCAGCCTTAATTGGATTAACCAAAAAAACCTTCCTTACAGATGATGTGCCCTAATAATGTGCCAAATGGTGTAGCAAAGACACATTTCTTGATGTTCAAATAGATGCTTAACTGTCAAAATATTTCAAACATCAATCATAAATTGTCACAATGATCCTTAACAATTCCATACACCATCTAGTCATCTAAATAATCATGTAAGAAGTTGTGAATAAAATCTTTGAACGCTTGAACAACTATGCACTAAAATAAAACACTTGCATTTTTCAAACCAAAAGGCATCACATTATAGGAAAAGTTTCCCCATTTAGTAGTAAAAGTAGTCTTTTCTTGATCCTTTTTTGTTATCTTAACTTAATGATACCCAAAGAATCCATATCTAAATGAATATATTACCAAATGTGCCCCTGTTGAATAAGAGTACGCATCGGCATATGCGCCCCTGTAAAATGGGATTGTTTACCAAATACTTCAATGCCATGTGATTGGTATAGAATAAAAATGGTGTTTCTCATACGTACTTTCTTAATTTATGTAGTGCAAGGATCATTGACAAAGCTTCATGCTCTATAGTTGTATAGTTCTACTCTATAGGAGTCAACTTTCTACTAGCTAAACAGATAAGATGATCTATAATAGCTTCTCCAGGTTGAGCCAACACCACGCTAATGGCCATGCCAGAGGCATCCACATGTACATGAAATGGTTGGTCCCATGAAGGAAAGCATACAATAGGCATTGTGGTAGGTTTTTCTTTTAATGTCTTGAATGCACACTGCTGCAGTTCTCCCTAGTAGAACGTCCCTTTTCCTTTTAGTAACTCCTCCAAGGGTGTGGCAACCTTAGTATACCCCTTTATAAATTTTCTATAATAGCCAGTGTGGCCCAAGAATCCACACACCTCAATTTGACTTATAGACTCTTCCAAGCCGATAATGAATGCAACCTTAGCAGGATTAACAAACAAACCTTCCTTACAGATGATGTGCCCTAATAATGTGCCAAATGGTGTAGCAAAGACACATTTCTTGATGTTTAAAGATATGCTTAATTATCAACATCTTTCAAACATCAATCATAAATTGTTATAATGATCCTTAACAAGTCCATACACCGTCCAGTCATCTAAATAATCATGTAAGAAGTTATGAATAAAATCTTTGAACGCTTGAACAACTATGCACTAAAATACAGCACGTGCATTTTTCAAACCAAAAGGAATCACATTTTAGGAAAATTTTCCCCATTTAGTAGTAAAAGTAGTCTTTTCATGATCCTTTTGTGTAATCCTAACCTAATGATACCCAAAGAATCCATCTCTAAATGAATATATTATGTGCCCTGCAATGCCTTCTAGTATTTCCTCAATGAATGGTGTAGGAAAGGGGTCAGTCACACATTTAGCATTCACCTCCCTATTGTACACACATATCCTAAACTGATTATCCTTCTTGATACTGATCACCATTGGGATAACCCATTTTGACTCATCTAGGGGCTTAACGATTTGAGACTTCAACATTTTGTCAATTTCTTCTTTAATCTTTACGTACAAGTTGGGGTTCATGTTGTAGGGTCTCTTCCTGAATGGGAGAACACCTTCCTTAAGATTTATATTCATTTCTCCTAATGATTCATGCATTCCTTTGAGTTCATGTTATCCTAGAGGAAATAAGTCCTGATAATCTCATAGTAACTAAATGTTTTTGCAACTTCAGAGTCAAACCAATAGTCCCCAATTATGGCCTTCTTAGGCTCAGCATATGATCCAATATTCACTTTCTTTGTTTTAAGAGGTTCATAATAGGTGTGTGTGGTCTTATCTACACTATCTAAAACTGCACACCTATCTATTGAATAGTTTACATCTAGATTTTCTACTTCTTCATCATCCACTAAGTAGACCATCTTTCCTTTTTCCTTCTCAAGGAAAGTGTTCTTAAGTAGTGTGGAATTTTTCTCTATTTATTCAGCAAAATGTGCTCCTGGGTCTTCTTCAAAAAATAGATCTTGAATGAATTCTTCTGCCTTGACACGATCTCCCATAGTTAAGCACTTTATAACCCATAATGCTTCGTCTACTAGAGGTTTAGTAGATAACTAGTCAAACATATGTATCATTCCTACAATCAAATCCTACCAATTTCTATTCTCTTTATGGAGTTCCACATATACATACCAAGCATGTGCGTAACCTTGTAAAGTGCAATAAATATTTTGCACCCAAAGTGAAGGTGGTAAAAATTCCTACCCCTCTATCTAGAGTCTCTCACACTGTTGAACATGGTGCTAAATAGGTTAATTACCATGATAAGTGCATATTTGAGTAGGTGTATTGCTCCTAAAAAACCAAGTAGAAAGATCAATTCTAATTTCATTCCATCCTACAAGATTATCCTTGTGAACCACCCACTAGTGCACTATTGTCTTGTGCAGTGTATATGATAGCATATTCCATCTCTCGAACTAGTCTATTCACTATTCCTCCATGGCACAGAGAAATACCAGAGGATCTCCTTCTCTAGTATAAATAGGTACCTATTTGTTACTTATTCTCCTAATACAATGAGGTCTATTGTCCTGTGTAAATGTTCTCTTTACTTCGCACCCTACCAACTCATAAGTGTTATGAGCCCAATTATCATAAGAAACACTTGTAGTATCGTTAATAGATTATGCATCTTCCCACTAAAGGATTTCTTCTTTAGATGGTTCAAGCACCTCTGGGTCCCAGATGGCGTGTACATAAATCCTATTCAAATCTTCCTCAATCAAAGGCTCAACATAGGGTGTAAATTTTCGATCTGTTAAAGGGATAATAACCCTTTCCTCCTTTTTTTTTAAATTATTATAACTCTTGTTGAACCAAATATCATCATTATTTATATAACACCAAGGGCACCCAAGTAGAGTTGGGAAGCTATCTGCGTCTGCAAGTGCTAAAACATCAAAATCCTCAATGAACTTAGCGCCCTATGTGGTAATGGATGCATATTTTAAAAATCTGATGGGAGTGACCTTTGTTTGGTTAGCCATGAATAGTACATTCAAACATGGCTACAATGGAGGTCTCCCCATTTGTACCCATGCATCTAAAGTAAGAACATTGAATTTTGCACCTGTATCAATCAATATATTAATCAAAATCCATCCATCCACAACAACATTCAGAGTGATTTCTGGTATCTAAATAAATCTCCTATTTATTTTAGTAACCGATATAAATATTTTGGCTCTCAGTTCCCCATTAAAGGCTTTGTGCACTCAAGTTTCTCCTTTGTTACATTTTCCCCTTGGCACCCCCTTTTTTTTCTCAAGCACCCTTGCTCGCTTGGTGTTCTTTCCTTCCATTTTCCTTTTCCTCTTTGCTCTACTATTCCCTCGCACCCACCTTCTATGCTTTCACCTTATTCTTAAGCATATTCTTCCCCCTGCACACATCTCACACTTTCTTAAATCAGCTAAATACCTTAACCCTCTCGTGCGCTACACCCATCACTTTATAATGGTTGCGCCTTCAACATGCATTCTCTTCTCACCACTTTTCCTCTTTTCCCCACATGTTCTAGGCGCGCCTTCCTATGCCTTCCTCCATGTGCCCTTCCCTTGCACCCTCTTTTTCACCCTTCTTTTCTAGGTCATCTTTTGACATGCTTGATTCTACTGCACACAATCATTTGAACACACCAACAGGGTGCCGAATCCTTGCAAAAATTCATTGAGTGATACGTGGCAGAAAAGATAAATATTTACACATTTGGCCATCATTTAAGTTAATCATTGCATGCCACGTGTTTTTTGTGTGCCGATGAATCTGACATCTTCTAATAGCCATATGTTTTTCTACAGATCTCAAATCGGTGCATGCCTAGACTTGTCAAAAATATGATGACATTAACTACAATGCTAGGAATTCAAATTCAAATTTTGGTAGATCTGGTGGGTGAGAAATGAGAAAATGTCTCTCTGAGCATTGATGAGTAGATATGATTTCTCCAATGACCTGATTTGATACGATCTGCCTTCCTTCCTTCTTCAACACACCAAATAGGCTTGGGGAAGCATATTTCACAAATCTCCAAGTGGGTTTATAGGAATTGAATGCTTCTTGTTAGTGGTTTCATTTCAAATTTGAGTTTTCCCTCCTATTCTCCTTTTACATATTCATCTATAAATGTAAGAGCTAGACTCATTTGTTATGTTGGACTCTTTGGATCCTTATGCATTTTGCTAAGGACTCCATACTTTCTGTATTTTGAGTTGTAGACCTCTAGATCTAGCTCTTAAAAGTTGATATCACCCTCCTTCATCATTGTAACAACTCTGTGCCTTTCAGGAAGTAATAAAAGCATCATTTTGTGACTATTCTTTGTCCTAACATGCTTGCATTCCTTCTTCTTTCCTTTTCTTTTTTTTAGATGCTAGTTGTGCCATCTCACATCCCTTGCAACTCTTTATTTAGTTATGTTCTATGATAACAATTTAATGAATACATGTTTAGTTGTGTTACTCGTGCCTAACCTCTTTTCACACATTTCCTTTCATTCCTGCTCAGAATAGATAGTGCTCATCCCTCTTTTCTAGTGTTATCATGTTTTAGTGTAGTTTCATTCCATGGTATCCTTCTATCCATGGTCCCTTGACATTATAAGCTTAGTTTCCCCTTCTAGAACTAGAAGTAGTAGTAGTAGTAGTAGAAATAGTTAGAGGAACCAGCTTTCTCTGGAGATCTGTCCCAAGTGTGCAAAGTGCCACAACTTTGGGATGGTTCTATTGTGGTCTTAAACACCTCATCCCTTCCAAGATCTGAGATGCGGGTGCACGTTTGAGCAACCAACCGTTTATGGGATGCCCAGTGGGAGAAGCATTGAAATCTCAAATTTCATATCTCTAAGTTCTTATGTGTGGACTTAGTTTTTAATCCTTTGGAGGCTCATTTCAACACATATGGAAAATCCCAACATTTTAAGATCTCTATTTTAGTAGTTCTGAATGCCTTTCATGAGAAGAGTGCACACAAGAAAAAGTACAACAACTGAAGATTGTTTTGAATACCTCTAGCTATCCCCAAGGATAATCCATTCTAGAAATCCCATGTGCACATCTATATTTCCTATGCACCACACCCATTCAACTCCTCAAAATAGACAACCTGTGTTCCCTACCATGATGCATCAGTAACCTCCTCCACTGAGAAACTTTACAAACCTTACTAAAGGGAGTCCTTTGTTGCGAATTATGAAACATGATATGTTAAATGGTGTTCTTAAGATCATTCCATACTTTACTGGTGAGAGTCAAGTCACCCCTTAGGAACATATCTAGGATATAGTGAACATGTGTTCACTCTATTTGATCACACATGATGTAGTAGTCAGGTTGCTTGCAGCCTCTTAAAGGTAAATCACTTCAATGGTACCAAGGCCTGATACTTGAATCTATCACCACCTGGGATGAGCTAGGAACAACTCTTTGCAATTAATTTCAAGATAATTCAGATCACCTACCTCTAGTAGAGCAACTGAAAATAACAAGGAGGGCACCCAATGAATAGATGACTAATTTCAACATCAAATTTTAAAATACTTAGGATAGAATCCCTCTTGTGGTAAGACCTACAGCCCAACATGCTTTCCTATATTATATGAAGGTGCTCAATAGTAATATTTCAGTTATGATCCAATCCATAGGAGGAAGGACTTTAACAACTACTTATATTATTGCAGTAAGGGTAGAAAATAGTCTTATTCAGGAAGGAAAGATAGCTCCGAGACCACCTATTCCCATGTTCCTAGAAATGTCACAAGCACCTCAGCCTTTTGTGGCCCCTAATCCTGTTCCTGAGAAAATCATGTAACTACTTGCCTCAACGTCTTACTCTCCAGTGCAGTAGAAGGAAGATGAATAGTTGAAGGACCAGATTAGAAATTTATCAAACAAATCCATATCATTAGAGAAGCAACAGGCACAAGCCTATAGAGGAAATTATAATTAGGAGCATGGCCAAAGCAATCAATCTTGGCAGAATTGATATGGATATCAAAGATATGCACCCAACTAGTAGAATGATAGATGGCATCCCAATACACATATGCCCTTACAAGTTGTTCCTCCCTCACCTTCTCTTCCAGCACCCAGTGCAAGTTAGGCACTTGTTCCAGTTCAAAAAAATTTGGCACAAGAGTTAGAATGGGGTTTCCCTTACAACATGCTTTGTGCCAATGTTGTGCATGCCCAAGCCTTCATGATCTAGAATGCTTCAATTTTTTATCCTTCAACAAGTTCCCCTATAATAGAAAACCAAGAGAGACCAGAAGCTCCTCTGGATAAGAATTTTATGTTCTTAGGCACTGAGGACTTTTGTTCAATCAACCAAGCTATAAAAGATACAAAAGGACCATGCGCCCATGTTGCAAACAACACAAAATAGAAGAAGAGAATGTTAGAGTCAGGTGTGAATTTCCCTTTCCCTACACAAGAGGCCTTGTGTAAATCCCTTTCTGAATCAACATGCCCCCTCTTTTAGTAGGTCAAGCCTTTGCTCTAGCTAAAGTCTAAGCTTCTACACATGAAAAATCAAGAAGGGATTTAGTTCCCCAAATTCACAAGATAGGGGGCCTTCCATTTATTATTGTGGACTAGATGAAGAGAAAAAACATAAATATCACAATTTGGGATGCCCTGACCATTCCTTCTCAAAGATATTTTTTGCATGAAGCTCTAGCACAACTCCCGCGTATAGATCCAGTTGTGCAGAAGCGATGCACTTCTATCAATTTCTGTCAAGATGAGGAGAAACAAGTAAGTAAATTTTTTAAAACCTCACTCTTCTATATGTTCTTGATCCTAGGAAAACACCTAGTGCATAATTACATGATTGACTCAAGCACTAGTACTTATCTTATGACTAAGAAGATAGTTGATGTATTACACCTAAAATAAAACCCTTTGTCTAAAGGAGTCCTAAAACTTGATGGTTCAACTGTCACCACCTTAGGATTCATCAAGGGTCTTGAGTTAACCCTCCATGCATGTCTAATCCTAATCATTACTCAACATGTGTCAATCATTAACCTTCCTCCTTTGTTTTCAGTATGTCTATCAAGAGACTTTAATGCTAAAGTGGGTGGTTACTTGTCTTCTGATTGGTCTCATATCTTACTCAAGACAAGGTATGGAACCTATTTTACCATACAAGTTGAGCCTATATTTTCCTATTATGTAGATTCATATGTCCCATCCCCTTTCCAAGCTAACTATTTAATCCAAGAAGAATAAACTTCAGTTTCGGAAGATCCGTATCTTCCAACCTCTGTTCCTGAGTTAGTACTTGATGAATGGGTGGAGATACACCATAAATTTTATCCATACACCAAATAATTGGAAGCTTATGAAAATGGTCTTAGTACTTACTACATTCTTGAAGAAGAAGTTGTGCTTCCGTGCATGCTCAAGAAATAAAAAGTTGAGTTGGGTCTATGGAATTTTTACTTTGATGGATCTAGAAAAAAAATGGCGCGAGAGGAGGAGTGGTTCTCATTTTCCCTAAGGATGAGAAATTATTCTTCACACAAAATTTGTAGTTCACATGTTCTAACAATGTGGCAAAGTATGAAGTACTGGTGCATGGCTTGATTATTGCTGAGAAGAAGAAAATTAACATGTTGTAGATCTTTTGGGACATAGAATTGGTTATCCATAAGGTTACCAATAATTCTAGAAGAATAATAAGCTTCTCAAATCTTATAAGCATAGAGTTTGTGACCTAATTGAGAGATTTGATTCTATAAATCTACAGGTGGTGCCGTAAAAAACAAAAAGGAAGCTGACCAGATGGATGTGCTTGGTTCACAGTTCTCTCCTACTAAGGAATTTGTTAGAGGAAACACTCAGCACATCAAAATGGTTATTAGACCATCCATTATAGAAAAAAACACTAGCTAGCAAGTGTTTAACAGTGAAGTGCAGATCATTCATTTTATCTAGAATGAAGCTAAGTTCTCATCAAGTATGCAAGCGGACTTGCATGACACCTATGATGACCAAGTGATATAGCTGAAGACAAACAAGTTGCCTAAGGGACTGGTCACTTTAGAGAAAAAATTTATGCCTAATGATGAGTTCAAGGGTGCAGAAAGGGTCATGCACGTTGTGTAAGATGACTTCTCCTTAGTCACTATTATGCATGGGAAATATTTTCTACTCAACAGGACTTGTGCACATGAAGATAAATAGGCCTTCAACTCTCTCTGTCAAAAATATTGTGATATCTTCTCATGGGAGTATGAATACCTCAAAGGTTTTGATCTAAGTGATTCTCAACAATCCATTGACCTTGATCCTAGTATCAAGCCCATCAGACAGAAGCAAGGGCCAGTCAATCCAAAGTTAGAGCCCCTCATGAGAAAGGAATTATCCAAACTCATTGAGGTTAAAGTTATTTTTCTTATCAAATACTCTACCTGGGTCACAAATCTAGTTCCTATGTGCAAGAATAATGGTGAAATCATATTCTGATTTGATTTCAAAGATTTAAATAAGGCATATCTAAAGGATCATTATCATTTTCATTCAATGGAGTAGATTCTATAGGATTTGGTTAGTGTGCAGAGATTCTCCATGCTAGATGAGTATTCAAGTTTCAACCAGATCCTGGTCAAGGAACAGGATCAATTCAAAATAGCATTTGAAACCAAATGGGGGACATATACATATCAAAAAATGCCCTTTGGTCTTTCAAATGTGGGTGCCACATTTCATTGCACCATGGAAATTTCCTTCAAAGGTTACATCAATGAGTTCATGTTGGTTTACCTTGATGACATAACAGTCTTCTCAAAGAAAAACGTGGATCATATAGTGCACTTAGAGAGTATTTGATAGATGTGAAGAGTTTGTGGTATCTCTTAACCCCAATAAGTGAAATTTTTTAGTGGCACAAGGAAATATCTTGGGCCATGTGGTTTCAATGGATGGCATCACTATTGATCATAGGCACATCTCATCCATCCTAGTCCTTTCCCTATCGGTGCACAAAAAGGCTCTACAATCCTTCCTTGGCAAGATCAATTTTGTTAAGCATTTTATCCCTAACTTTACAGGACTTGTTTGGCCCATCATCTTGATTCTCAAGAAGGACATAGCCTTCAGATGGATAACAGAAGGAAGAGAAATCTTCAAAAAAATCAAGCAAGAGATTGCTTACATGTCAACACTTATCAACCCATATTATTCCAAGGATTTCATCCTTTATGCTTATGGCACTGATTCAATTGTTTTTGTTGTCCTAACACAAGAAAATGAACAAGGGATGAAACAACCAATGGATTTCTTCAACTAGACGCTGAAGGATTATGAACTAAAGTACATTCACACAGAGAATCAGGTCTTCACCATCATGTGCACGCTTAATAAATTCAAGAGTATGCTCACCACCAATCATATTAAGGTGTTAATCTCCAACTATTTTGTTAGATACTTCATCATGGGAGTAGAAATTAGTGAGAAAAGAGCATGATGGGTGACCAAAATCATGATGTATGATGTGACTATTAAGGCCACAAAGCTGGTAAGAGGTAGCTTGCTCTGTAGGAAAATTGTTGAGGATGTGCATAATGATCTTGAGGCTTCATTATTTCTAGATGAAGACCTCCCATGCAAATAACTTGAGAAGAATATAGATCTTGGAGCATGTTGATCAGATAATACTTGTCAAAGAACACACCAAAAGTCTTTCACAAGAGAGAAGGCCAGGATCAAGGGTATGGAGGGACAAGAAGGACCCGCCCGTAGAGGGAAAGTTTAGCTTTTGGGACTTAACTGATTTTGAGCATGATGACCTATTTTTAGAAGATGGCGTGTGGAACACACCAATGATGCATAGACGTGCATGCCATTTATTTCCTATCCTTGAAGCATCGGATTGAGGCTTTTTACACGGAGATGATCTAAGACTAGGATTTTCACTTTAGTTAACTATAAGAGGTCTATACATATCACATTTACATATGTGGCTATGCTTGTAAATAGTGCGTGGCTATTAATAACATGCCACCTATTTCTGGAATAGATAAGTGGTGAAGGGAAAGTCCTCACCCTATATATATTATATGAATCACATAGTAGAAGGTATGCATAAAGGATATATATAACTAGAGAAAGATGGATGTATGAAGGTATAAAGGTATGCACATATGATTGGATTATTATATCATATCCATGCGCACATTGGTATAAATTGACATTATTGTAAGGAGCTTCTATGTTTATTAATAGATGGAAGGTATTGGTTGAACCTAAGTGTCATTCTTGTGTGTAATTGAGTAGTGTATGTTATTGATTCAATCATGATTATTGTTTAACCTTGTTCTTTCATAGATCTGAATGTAACATGCATTATAGAATAGTGGATTAGTTATTGATATATATGTTTCTTCCTTCATCATGCTAACATCCTGCTACAACAACCCTAAAGAGGGACCTGGTACCTTTGCACACTTTAGGTGAGTGCTCAGTCTAGGTTGAGTGATGTGCCAATGCATCTAGGGTGTTATCTGGTAAATTCTAGGCTGCATCTTTGGTTCCATTGCCGAGACCTCTTTTTAAGTTGTTTTGAGGATGGTTTGTGGTGAAGACATACTAGTTAACTCTAGAAAGTATTGAGGAGTGGATACATGACCTAGAGGAAGAATATGAACAGTGGTTCAACAATGGATTTGAGTTTAACACACGTAATTGGGTAGAATATAATCTGTATGACAGCTTATATGAGAGATGTTTCACTATCTTTCCAATAGAACTATATGAGTGGCTTACTACTTATGCATCTTAGTGGAACTATAGGTATCACACACTTGTATGGACACATGAATAATTTTAGTCCCATTATGATGTTGATATGATTTGGACTCACGCTGTGGATACGTGGTTTCATGGTGTTTTAAATAGTTATATTCTGGAGTATTCACTTTTGACATATTATTTCCTAGAGGTAGCTGAATTCTAGTTTTATGGTATCCAAGAGGAGCATATCTATAAGGTATTCCACTGGTGATCAAGATCTTGATGGTAAATTTGAACCTGGAGAGTAAACCAATGGCTAACTAAACTTCACCACGTACAGGGGCAGGAATAGGTTTGGTGAAAGATGGAAAACCTAGTAGTAGAGAGGCAGAGATAGGAGAGGCAGCTTAAGTATAATGAGGCATGTGAGAGGGATATAGAGAAGCAATGTTCCATTACAGAAAGTATGGCATTAAGGAGAGAGATGGCTCGTGAATTATTTATAGCTCACATAGAAGTCATAGAGCCAGAGGCATCAGGAACTCCCCCATATTGGAAAATATGACAGAGATCCCCCTTCACCTCACATAGAAGTGTGCCAACAGAGACTACCTGGTATGTGGGCACACATATGAATCCACCCGGTGACCTAAGCCCTTGTGCTTGGTTTTCCAGATCTAGTATTGATAAGTAACTAGCAAGATAACTTGGGAAGTAGGAGAACAGGAGTAAGTCAGGGAGAAAGTACATCAATGGTAGGATAGATGGCTTCAATGATATTTGGAGGAACATTTTTAGGGCACATCATCCACAAAGAATGTGAGTGTGCATAATGTTGGATTTACCTCTGGAAGTGGCAATTACCTCACAGACTTGGAGGGGTTATTTAGTACTATTGTTGA
>CM034151.1:457284156-457322110 GCA_019776745.2 Taxus chinensis | reverse complement strand
ATTCAGACAATGAATCACAAAATCAATAACATCCTTTTTCATTCCTTTCTAGAAATATTGCTGGTTTATATCAGAAAGCATTTTTGTAATGCCAGGGTGTCCAAAAAAACGTGAATTGTGAAACTCTGCCAACAATTTCTTTCTCAAATCGTTAGGCAAAGGTATGTATACCCTATTTTCATATCGTAAGATTCCTTCATTAACAAAGTGAAAAATTTTATATCTTTCATCTTTTGGATTTGCATCACATGCTATTTTTACTTGCTGAAAGTAAGTGTCAGATTCCATAACACTTTTTACTTCATCCTTAAATCGATTTGTTAGTGTTATAAGAGTAGAAATGTGCTTCCTATGACTTAGAGCATCAACCAATCTATTCTATTTTCCTTTAATGTAACTCATGTCAAAAACATATTGAGACAAAAACTCTAACCACCTTCACTGTCTTGCATTCATATTTGGCTGAGTGAAAATGTACTTCGGCCCAAGATGATTAGTTTTCAACTCAAATGGTTTACCCAGTAGTTAATGCCTCCAAACTTGAAGTGCATGAACTATGACAAAAATCTCTAAATCATGTGGAGCATAATTCAACTCATGTAACTTAAGTTTTCTACTTTCATAAGCTATGACATGATCATTTTGTAACAAAATACCTCCAAGACCTTCCCTGGATGCATCCGTTACAATAGTAAAGTCTCCATTAGGATCAGGTACTGCTAAGATAGGTGATGAAGTCAACTAACTTTTCAAAATTTTAAAAGTAGATTCACATTTATCATTCCAAACAAATTTCTTATCCTTTTTCTAAAATGAAGTTATTGGTGCAGTCACCTTAGAAAAATCCTTAACAAATTTTCTATAATAACCCGCAAGGCCCATGAAGCTTCTAGCTTCATGTACATTATTTTGTGTAGGCCACTCGGTTATAGCTACAGTTTTAGAAGGATCTACAAAAATCCCATCTTTACTTCTAACATGACCCAAATAGTGAACTTCGGTGTCATAGAAAGAACATTTGGACAGCTTACCATACAACCATCTCTTTCTCAGAATTTCTAAAACTATTTTCAAGTGTTCATGATGCTCCTCAACACTTTTAGAATATATAAGAATGTCATCCAAGAATACAAGAACAAACTTGTACAAGTATTCTTGAAAGATATTATTCATTAATTTCATAAAAGTTGTAGGTTCATTAGTTAATCCAAAGGGTTAAACCGTGAATTCATAATACCCATACCTTATCCTAAAATTTGTTTTATGAATGTCCTCATCCTTAATTCATAAATGATGATATCCAGACTCAAGGTCTATCTTAGATATACCGATGCTCCATGCATCTGATCAAATAGGTCATCAATTCTAGGAAGTGGGTATCTATTTTTGATTGTTGCTTTGTTTAACATCCTATAATCAATGCATAATCTAAGTGTTCCATCTTTTTTTTTCACAAAGATCACTGGTGCTCCCTAAGGTGAAACACTTGGTCTAATCAAACCCTTAGAAAAAATTTCTTGCAACTGAGCCTTAAGATCTACTAACTCTGTGGTAGTCATTCGATAAGGTGCTTTAGAAACAGGTTCAGTACCTGGTTTGATTTCAATCGTGAAGTCAAACTCCCTTTTGGGTGGTAATCCTGGTAATTCTTTTGGAAACACATCACTGTAGTTCCGTAACAGTGGATAATGTTCCATGAAATCACTATTTTCTTCCACAGATTCTGAATTTTTTACTTCATATAAGGTACAACCCTTATTTTTGGCCTTTTTAAGTTGCATAGCTAACAATTTTATAACAGAAATTCCTTGTTTTACACCTTGAATCTCTACTATTTTTTGCAGATCAATTTAACATCTAATATGTTTTTAAAAATAGTTTACCTTTACTTTATGCTCTGCTAAACAATTTACGCCTATGACTATATCATAAGATCCCAAAGGTGCTACATAGAGATCAACTTTTGTGGAAAAGCTAGGTAAGTCAAGGACTGCCCCAAAAAGACACATACTAACTGTATGAACAGAATTATTACCATAATGTACAGTCCATGATTTATCCATTTTTCTAGCTTTTCTTTTAAGTTTTGAAGTAAGTTTACCATAAATTAAACATTCAGTAGCTCCCGTATCAAAAAGAACAGTTACAAGTATGCCAAATAACTTACCAGGAACTTCTATGGGTGTAGCTTGCTTTTCATCTTGCTTGTCAGCTATTGCAACATGTATCTTGTGCTGCTGATTACGACCATCCTTCTTTAAAGGACATTGATTCATGTAATGATCTTTACCATAGTTATAATAGCCTCCTACCGGTCCATTTTTAGGCTCAGAATTATTCCAACCTTAAAGTTGTCATTTTAACCTCCATAGGACTTTCTTCCGTTATTATTATTCTTGGCAAAAAAATTTCATGTATTTCTAGTAGAATTATTCATTATTGTTTTCTTATTATCATCAGCTGGAAACTTACTTTTGTTACCAAACTTTTTCCATGGTCCCTTCTTAGGTGCAAGAGAAGCTGAAGAAGAGTTTGGAACTTTCTTTTGTACTTTATCCTTATGATCAGAAATAGCCTTTAATTTCTATTCTTGCTTTATGGATTTTTCAACAACCCCTTCCATAATGGTTGGGCTGTGAACATCAACCTCTCCCCCAATAATGTGATTCAATCCCATAATGAATTTCTGTATTCTGAACTTCTCATTAGTTTGATACTGAGGTACATACTTGAGGAGTTTCATAAATTGTTCCCAATACTCAGTTATAGTTAAATTCCCTTGAGCCAAGTTCTAAAATTCAGTCATTTTCTAATCATAATAAAGTTTTGGTAGCCATCGTTTCCTAAAATAAATTTTAAATTGATCCCAAGTGATGTTATTTTCATCAATGTTTATCTTAGCCTTATGGTTGTCCCACCATGAAGATGCTTCATACGAAAGATGATATGCTCCCCAAATAGCTTTGGTTTCCTCCTAAAAGTTTCTTATTACAAAGTACTTCTCCATTTCAATGAGCTAATTCTCAGCTCCATCACCTAATGTGGTGCCATTAAACTTAGGTGGACTTATCCTTTTTATATCATTAGTGAGTTCAACTGCTAACCTATCCTTTTTGTTTTCTCGCTGGATAGGTACATTACTATTGTTATTATCAACACCCAAATTGGGGTTGTCCTCAGGAGGTGGCTGATTGTTATTACTAGCTTCTTCTTCCTCCTCATTACCCATCACTTGTTGTTTGAGTACAGCCAAATGATCTCTTGTGTCCAACAAGGCAGCAAGGATCTCATCAAGTTTTTGGGTTGTTGCTACTCTTTCATCAGGTGGAACATTATTTGCAATGTTTCCTCTTGTCCTAACCATTTTTTGTTACAATAAAATTCAAGTTTTTATCAGATTATGGACATAATAGGCCCAAGAGCTACAACCTTCAGCTCCGATACCAAGATGTAAGATTCCCATTTTAAGACTTTATAAACAAGGGAATTTTTTTAAAGTAATGTTCTCTGTTCTAAATACATAATTTAGAACACACATTCAATAGCATCCAATATCATAATAGATAACCATATACAGTTGTAATGACTTGGTGAGCCATCGATCTATTCATTTCATGACTTGGTGAACTACCGATCTATTCATGTTTAACATTTGAGTATTGAATAATTTTATATATACTATGTATACTTGGTTCTCTTACCTTGTTCGGGGTATTGAGTGATCTTTATAGGAACCTATCTGAATATTTTATACCAATATTCATCTTCATCTCAAACCTTAGACTAGGTGACATACGACAATGCAATCAGCACCTTGTGATACTTTGGCCAAATTTTTCTAACATAATGTTTGTATTAATCATTCCTTAACAGAATACTCATCAATCTAGAATACATCCTTCACCCCACTCCATTGTTATCTAGAATTTCCTTTACTCACTTCCATCAGTCCACTTGCCCAAGGTTTAACCCTATTTCAGGTTAACAACATAGGTGATGATAGGAAGGGACTCAGAAAGACTTAGGATATATTGGCATACTGGGTCAACCTAGGTCAACCTCATGTGCCAAGGTACCCTGAGTCCTAGAGGGATACTTCATATCATAACTATACTACTACCCAGTCCTATAGAAAAATTAAGTTTAATTCCATAAGCGTGTAGATCTAGACGATCAATGTAGAAGGGTATTACCACATGTTAACTGCAATGTTGTATCCTCGAGAAGATCCTAATCTTCTTGAAGGTATATCCCTACAATTTGCATGTTCTAGCATCCTATAGAATAGCCTAGTCAAGATGTACATACCTCTAGGAGATTATTAATATTTAAATAATTTGGATAATTAAAAACAGATTTCAACAACCCTGCCCAAACTCTGATCTAACACTCCCTAAGTTCTTTTCCAAATCAGGTTCCATTAATCCTTGAATAACTTCTTTAACTTAAGATTTTTTTCGATGTTCATTAATTTTGGTTTAACAAGCAGTTACCAAAAAGAAAGGACAACAACCTCATAAGTTTTGTTTAATGTGAGTTAACCATTCAAGGAAGGGTAACAACTACCTGGGTTATAGCTTAATAAACTTTATTAAATGTAGTCTAATGCTTATAAAACATATATTCTTTTTTGTTTACTTTTTCATGAGAGAGGAAGAGTCTTCCTCTTCATGGTTAATTTCTAGGGTTTAACACACCCTTTATGTCGTTTACAAATTCTAGAGTTTTTATCGTAAGTTCATTACACATCATCTTACTATGTTGAATTGTTTAAATAAGAACATTAAATTCTGTAACTTATCTAGCTGCATCACATTTAGGGAAGTTACTCGAATTCCTTTTTTCCTACTTATCCAAGAATACTCATTTAAACATATAAATAACATGATAAATATCAACAGGATAGGATTCCATTTCTTTTACAAAGGAAAAAGATAATTTACACAACCCATGCAAGTAAATTCTCATCCTTCAATTCATTTTCAAAACTTATACATTTACAAACTTATGCATTTTAGGATTACTGCATGACAACATCCTTCATCCAAAAAGGAATATAACTTTTCTTTTTCAATACAACTCAAGAACGAATCATAATTCTTCACTAGAATCAAACTTAGATCAACCAATGCATCATATAAGATTCTGCCATCTTTTATCACTTACGAAGTCCATGTGCAAAAATTGTTAGCACGGGTCAGTTCAATGAATTGAGCATTATAAGCACTAAGCCTTATAATGAACTGCATTCCACTAATTGTTCCAATAAAAACAACTCTACTTTAATGAAAAAATAGTATTTCATATACTAATCATAAGTAATAACAAAAGAAGAGCATCAATGAATCAGAGTTCACTTGTAAAAGAAGAATAGAATATAATCTATAATATTTGTCTTACAAATTAAAGTATGATTGGTCCTATCAATCATCTTTACCAACAACAGAACATAACATCTCATTGTTTCCCCTTTCTACTAAAATCGAATACAAAACTTATCTTAGCTATAAGATATAAGAAGTGTTTTCATCATGTTCTCACTAGGATGTTTCATCTAACTTTCAAGTAAAGAAGAAGCTAAACCATTTCCATTATGCTAAAGTACATAACATCCGCAAAGAAGAAACATGTTTATATCATAACCTAAGTTGTTTCATCTTAAGATAAACTATCTTAAATAAAAAATTTAAGATATTCATCAGAACAAAATAAAATAAAGATCCCAGATGGAAAGATGAAACATCAACCAACCAGCAAGATACATTCTCTTTTTATCAAACCAGTCATCACTCTCCTTCTATTTCATTTCCCTCAATGATTAGTAAGAGAAGGTTAACCAAATAACGATTAGCTTTTTCCTATAGAATAATCAACAAAAGATTCCAAACAAATGAACTTATTCCCAACTGCATTAGAAAGGAGGCTTAATAGAAATGATCGTACCCAGCAATCATTCCCTATAACTTAATTTGGTAAAATTCCCTTTTTCCAGTTATTAACAGTTTGAGTTCATTTAGGAGTTCCCAAAGAAGAACAAGAACACTTTAAAGTAAGAAAGTGTCTAATGAAACTTTTCTTTTAAAAACTTCCCATTGTAAGCAAGAGATCCATTCAAATAGGAACATTAAAACAATGAAGGTCATACACAGTCCACATACGCAAAAAGAATCGATTATAATTATTTTATCGGTGCTACATTCTCTCAATGGTCCCAATGTGGAAGTGAAATCAGAGTAAGAATTAACGCTCAGAATTACACAAGAGCTCAATCAAGACAATGTCATTGCCATACTTTTCAACATATTCATCTAGATTAAAAACATTGAATGTTCATTAAGAATGATAAACTACAAAGATGATTTCAGTCAAAACTCACAGATTTTACCAAACATTTCACAAGACCATGTTCCATTTTTCTCGATGCACATTCAGCTAGTTATTATGCATGTAATTGTTTATTTTTAGAAGATCTAAGTTTACAATATTCCACCTCAGATATGAACTCAAAATAAATGACAAGATCTAACAACATATCTAAGAAAATACGTTCTTTCCAAGACTTGAAATACAAATCCGAGCACCATATTGAACATAAGTTCCTACCAAGATAAAATTCATTCAAATGATTATAAGAAAGTTTGGGTGGATTATGTTCCCTCTTGGTTTACATCTTAAACAAGGAAAACAAGAAGGAATACTAACTGAACTGACACCTTACTCAGGTTTCCATTTCTAATAATTAAGAAAGAGTTTCCCTAACTTTCTTTGTATCATATCACCCCATATTGGGTTAATATAACTCCCGCATTGTAATACTAAATAAAATGTAAAGTATAAACATTTAAATAGTTTGAATTAAGAATCAAGCTTCATTTTCAAATAACTATCTTATCAAACCTTGCTTGCCAACTGAAGTGGTTTGTAAGATCACTAAAAGAGTTCAGACCTAAACACCATAAAATTACAAAGGCCATATTCTTAATGAACTCTCAATACAATACATATGGTCACAATAAAACATAAACACCAACCAAATGTGGACTAGTAATAGTCCATAATTTGATTATAATACCACACAATATCACGCCATGTTAGGGTTTCAGCAACAACAAATGTTCGTAAGTTAGAAAATAAGAACCAAGCCATCTACTACTCCATTCACAGTTCCTTATATTTATGAAACGAAACACAAGCATCATAGTACCAAGAACCCTACAAAAATTCCAAAATACCCAACAAGTTTCCAACTGAACTTGAGCTTGTATGCAAGTTTTCATAAACAAACATGAGCTTTTTACTAGCTCTAGATCACAAAACATTAGTTTCAATAGAAACAGGTGGAACACCAGATTCTCCAAAGAACTTAAGAGATAATACATTGGTACCAAAGTTAGAAAAACCATAACCATTAGCTACCAAATCCAATTAAGCCAAGCGGAGTTACAGATTCGTTCCTGCATGCATTTTTTTTCTCACATGCTTAAACAAACACATAATATATTTTAAACTAGACTACTTTTGCAAAGGATTCAAAATGAAGAATTCAAGATTTAATAAACTCAGTAACCAAACAACCAGGTACATCATGCAATACATAAATATCAACAGAGCAGAGTTACTTTAATGAAAAAAATTAGAGGTAAGAAAGGGATGTTAACAGTTAGAGCCTATCATGCCTGATAGTGTCTCTATCAAATCGAAGAAGACCTCCAGTCAAGCTCACTACTTCTTCTCTTCTCCACAAAAGATCAAACAACCAGATACCTCATCCATAATGCCTCTTATAAATTCCATGAAACGAAAATAGATTTGAAACTTCAAAAATAGCCATGAACTGTAGTTCAATCTGTTGGTTTGAAAAACCAGAGAGCATGTAGAGTAAAAATCAGAAAGCATGCAAAGTGAAACAACCCAAAAAAAAAATCCTCTGGCATGCCTACCAAGATGGTTTAGGCTCATAAAATTAAAGAAATTAATTCTATTAATTCCAAATCTCTCACCTAATCTTCCTTACCACCGCCTACCAAGTTTGGTGAATGCCAAGTCAAAAATAACAAGCATTTTAAATTTTAGTGATACTGCCACCTAAGCCTCCACCAAGCCAACTAGCCCCTGCCAAAGCTAGCAGTACCACGTACATTAAAAACCTTATCAACATCATAAATGCCTTAGGAACCATCGCCAAAATTCATGCAACCACATAAGTCCCCATTCATGCCCAATAGTTTAGGATAGATTACTTGCTTAGGTTAGATCTTAGGTAGATTAAAGTTTACACCTTAGGATATAACACTAACAACTAACCTCCACCATAGGCCTTAGCAAATAGGTTTAGATAATTCCACATAGGTAAATAATTCAAACTGTCATAGTTTAAATCACTAGGTTAGATCACCATATAGCCTTGTAGTAATAGGTAGAAGTTTAGTTTTAATACCTAGTAACCTTTCCAATTCCCCTAGCACCAAGTTTGGGCTAGAATCGGAATTATATCAAGTAACATAGCTTAGGTAGAAAATATTTTTACCTAGCTTAGGATCCCATAGGTTAGTCCTTTTTAGGATTCCAGTTCTCTCCTACACCATGAATAATCTGAAATCCCAATTATGTCAGTAATGACCTACCATGGTCGATCTCCAAAGACCCAAAAAAAACATACCACTGAGTGGAAATATTTTCACACAAAAAGAGAATTAAATAACTTGTATCTACCAAGTTCAGTCCATATGTTTCTTAATTCATGGAATGCCAATTCATTATTTTCTCACTCTGAATAGATTTAAAACATTCCTTGGATCACTAAAATTGATCCAAGGATGAGTCGGGTAAATAGATAAGTTTACAATTCTTAAAACTAAATTGTAATCTCACCTACTAAAAGTGAAAAATGAATCCAGGAAAACTATTCCAGTTCAGTCAAAAGATCTTAAGAGTAGAAAAGACTTATCCACATCAAGCATGATTTCCCAAAGTCAAAAGAACATATCCTAAAAAATGGAAATCACATGCCAACACTTGAAATGCAAAGGAGGAAAATAAAAACTGTTAAGGGTGTTACAAACCTTCCCCAATGCATTGTTGACCTACTCATCCAACATGACACTAGGCTTTACTGTCATGTATCTAGCTTGGGGTGCCTTCTTCAACCATCTCAAAACACATGACTCTTCACATACATCAAATTTAGGCTCTTCGATATTGGTGTGCATTGACCCTGATAGTTTCTTTTGAATGCACACAGTCACCATATCCTCATCCATTAGCTCCCAGTTAAATAAATCCTTCTTTTTTATCATGCTCTCTAACTGGGCACAGATAATTTTACCTACGTCCTTTGCATACCCCATGGCTGGTGGAATGTTCTCTCCACTCATCCTCTTCGATCTAGGACCCTTGGGAATTGTAGCTTCAAGGTTAGGATCTTGTCCCATTTCATCTTGAGTAGTCGTATGCGCGGATATGGAGATTTACTTTTCTTTTTCTTCTCTATCCTTCATCTCTTCATATTTTTTCTCTTCCTCATTCTGTGGCTTGTCTTATTGATCGAGTGGGGTAGGAGATGAACACTCACTATCTTATTATTCCTCTACTTCTTTATCCAACTTATACTTTCTTCTCTTCTTTGGTTCAGCGGTCTCCTTGTGTGGAGAGAGACAAGGTGATTTCCATACTATTTTTGGGGTTCCACCTTGTGTCCTTATGCATCTAAATTTTTTCTTAAACCTATGCTCCCCTTGGTCAACCTCTATATCTTCCTCTTCATCATGTCTTTGATATACCTGCTACAGCCAGACTTAGTGGCTTAATATTCAACACCTATGAAATGATCCTCTCTATGTAGGTACTTCTTCTAGGATACATACACTTCTTCCTCAACATATGGTAGTCACAATCTACCTTATCTACATTGAATACTAGTTGGAGTGTGTCTTTGAATATGTTAACAAATGCTTGGAAATGCCTTCCAGTGAATGCATAAGGTAATTTACACCAAGGGCTCCAGAATCCATCTCTCATTGGGAAGCACGTGATGTAGAAATGGTGATATATAACAAACTGAACTTGTTTCCCTACTACTGATGGTAGGTCCTTTGAGATGTGCTACTCTTCTCCAAATGCCACATGGAGCCTATCATACCATTTCTTCGCCCTTTTCTTGATGTCATCTATCGTGGCCCCTTTACATAGGTACTTGTTGAACCTTTCAGCTGGTGACTTTATCTCCATGGGGTATTCCCACACCTTTTCCTTCAGCCTGTCTGGTACTCCATCCATGAATACTAGTGATAGTAGAACAGCCCCAAACCTGATATTCCCTCTTGTGTGCATGTCCTTGACTATTTGTTCCACAATGTAGCCTATAATATAGCCTACAATATTATAGATTTCCCCTTCCGACATCTTACGCGCAACGTGTAACCACATATTATTTACATATGACCACCACTCCTAATGATTTAGCATTGTAAATATGTGTGCTACTTATTGCACAACCAGATAGTTCTTTAATTTGTCTATATCCATGCCGCGCGGACCTTTCAGGTACCCCAAATCCTATTTTGTCTTTAATATTGTAACTTTATCTATGAGATCATTCTTTATGTCCTCTCCTATGGCCTTTAAACCTATAATCGATGAGATAAGCACAGATGAAATTCTAACTCTGTATTCTTCAAAGTAGAATAAGTCCTTGTGCACTCTACTCATGAGACACTGATACAAGGGCTCATACTTCCTGAAATATGGAAGCTCATATATTTGGTAGACCCCAATTCTCTTCACAAGCTTCTCACCTACAACATAATAAACTGACATGTCATCCTCCGTATGCTTTTTTGTCCTAGTAGTGAGCAAGGAATCGAACACCTTCTTGTTCTCCATGGTCTTGTGATTGTATTCACTCAATTTTATCTTTCTGATAGGTGAATCCCATTCCTAGCCAACAATGACTCCTTCTGGATATTACATTTCTGAAAAATCACTTTCGGGTGCCATCTCTTCTTCCTCAATGACCACCTTATTCTTTCCTTTTCTTACTGCTCCAAATGCCTTATTGGGTGCCATTTTTACCTTACAAACATCTCCTCTTTAACTCTACAATTTTAGGAATCAAACCCTAGATCGGTTCAATCGTGCCCTAGATGGAAACTTTGTGCCCTAACTTCTCTTTATCTCCTTTCTTTTCTCAAACCTTTCACCACCACGAAAAATAAGCTTCTTTTCAAGTAGATCTATTTGTCATGCATGGTTTCACACCCTTCACACCTTAACTCGATGACTCAGCTCTTTGCACTTAGCTCTTTCCTCAAATTCTCTTAGTCGCAATGGTAAAAATGAATTTGCATCCCATCCTTATATAATTTTTTCAAATTTTCATGCTTTTATTGCTCCTTCACCTACCAAATATCCTCTCATTCATTGACCAGATTCATTCATTCCATGTGGTACATCTTCATTCCCCAACTATAAGCTTCTAGTGCACCTTCCTACCCTCTGGTCATAGGCTTCTCTTTATTACGCGCCCTTACACCTGAGTACCTCATCACTGTACCTTCTCCTAGTAGTTATCATGGTCTCCACTTACCTCGTGTTATACTGTCCATTCATTCATCTCCATCCTTGGTAAATTTTGAGAAGTAATCTTCTTTTGACTTAAATCACACCCATAGCAACTTATTCCTTTCACCTTTGAATTATCACAGTCATTTACTTGGATAACTACACCCACCCCACACTAAAGTTATGTGTAGTCATCTGCGCATAAATATTATTCACATAGTAATTAGCTTCATGCGTTCAAGCATGCTTATTACACAAAAATGACAACTAAATTTACAAAGCATAGTGACAATGAAGGAAATATAGAATTGAAAACCTAATCTAAATGGAAATATTTCCTTATTACAAACACCAAGAAGACTTATTTATAGTAGGGCTTCAGCCTACTCCCGTTAAAGTAACTTGGTATCCATGTTCCATCAACTACTTCTAACTGGAAAGCACCTGATTCAAGTATGTAAGTGATGACATATGGCCCCAACCAATGTACTTTGAGATTTCTTGGATGGCGTAAGAACTTAGAGTCATAAAGAAGTACCATTTGTTCAATCTCAAACTTCTTATCTCTTATGTTTCTTTCATGTCATGCCTTCTTCCTGGACTTTTCTTGATTCTAACTCCATCATTCTATGGCTCTTTTCTCATCAAGTTGAATCATCTTCTCAATACTCTCTTCTAAATCCTTCTCATCAGCTAGACCTCCAACACGTGCAATGTGAAAAGAAGGTAACATAACTTCTATAGGGACAACAGCTTCATCACCAAACACCAACTGAAATAGTGTAGCTTTGTTCAATCTCTTGTAATTTGTTCCATATGCCCAAAGAACAACTGACACTTTTTCATCCCAATCCTTTCTTCCAACATTACAAATTTGTGTCAAATTCTGGCTCAAAATCTTTTTGAAAGCCTCAGCAGTTCCATTTTCCTGGGGATGATAGAGTGTAGTTGTATGGTGTGCAACCATAAACTCATCTAATAGGATCTTGATTGTCTCATTCAAAAAGTGTGTACCCTTATCACTTGATAATCTTAAAGGAAATCCATATCTTGTAAGAACATTCTCCAATAGAAACCTAGCTGATGTAGTTATTGTACAATCCTTCGTAGGTGCTACTTCTACCCATTGTGAGAGATAATCTATGCAAGTAATGATATAGTGTGACCCAGTCCTACGTGCGGTTAGCGAAATAGGTCTTACAAAATCAATGGTCCATTTCTCAAATAGTTTATCACTAGTAATTAGTCTCAAATGCATCTCATCTCTTTTCCCTAGTTTTCCTAGGTGCTGACAATGATCGCATGCCTTACAATATTATTTACAGTCTTTATACAATGTCTCCAACTATAATCAAGCAAGTAGCATCTTCCGGGAAGTCACATCACCTGCATAATGGCCTCCTGCAATACCACCATAGGCTTATTCCATAATATACTTGGGCTCATGCTCTAATATACAACGGCGTAATACTTCATCTCTACCAAACTATTAGAGGTCACTATTGATTAACATAAATGGTGTCGCGTGTATAACAAGTTGTTTTGTTTCAAATGCCTTCATTCCTTCTGGTGCCATACCATTTCATAGAAATATAGAAATGTCTTCTAATTCCATGGGTGTGTGTTTTAACCTATATAACTATGCATTTGACATTGTTTTTTCAATTGTCTATGCTTCCTCTCTTGAGTTGATTCTAGACAAGTGGTCTAGTCTAGAATTACTTTTCCCTTCCTTCACCACAACTATGAAGTCAAACTCTTGAAATAAGAGTACCCATCTACATATGCACCCCTATAAGAAATGATTTTTTACCAAGTACTTCAATTCCATGTGATCTATATAAAACATAAATGGTGTTACTAACAAGTACTGTAAAAAATTGTGTAATGCATAGATCATTGACAAAGCTTCGCACTTTGTAGTTGTATAATTTTGTTCAAAAGGAGTCAACATCCTACTAGCAAAAAAAACTAGATGATCGACAATACCTTCTCTAGGTTGAGCTAACACAGTACCAATGGCCATGCTAAATGCATCCACATGCACATGAAATGGTTTATCCCATGAGCAAAAACATAGAATGGGTGTGGTAGTAAGTTTCTCTTTTAATATCTCAAACGTGCACTGCTATAGATCTCCCCAATAAAATGTACCTTTCCTCTTCAGTAACTCTTCCAAGGGTGCAACAAATTTGGCATAACCTTTGATGAATTTTATATAATACCTTCTATGACCTAAAAATTTGTGCACCTCACTTTGACTGGTAGGCGGTTCTAGGCCTAAAATGAATGCAACCTTAGCTGGATCAACCAACAAACCTTCCTTCTAGATTATATGTCCTAACAATATTCCAATTGGTGTAGCAAATATGCACTTATTGATGTTCAAAGAGATACTCAATTGTCTGCACCATTCAAACATTAAGCGTAGATTGTTAGAATGATCTTTCACAAGCCCATATACTGTCTAATCATCTAGGTAGACTTGTAAGAAGTTGTGAATAAAATATTTGAATGCCTTAACAACTATGCATGAGAATATAACAAGTGCGTTTTTCATTCCAAATGACATCACAGTATAGGGAAAACTATCCCATTCAATAGTAAATGTTGTCTTCTTTTAATCCTCCTAATTAATCCTAACCTGATGATACCCAGAAAACCCATCTACGAAAGAATATATTTCGTGGTCCTGCAATCCTTCTAGTATTTCCTCAGTATATGGCATAGGGAATGGATCTGTGATGCATTCAACATTCAGATCCTTGTAGTCCACACATATTGTAATTCATTCATCCTTCTTGATATTGATCACCATTGGGCTAACCCATTCTGACTCATCAAGGGGTTTGATAATTCCATATTTCAACATTTTATCAGTCTCTTCTTTTACCTTTTCATGTAAATTAGGATTCATTCTATAAGGTCTCTTTCTAACTGGTCATGCACCATCCTTAAGTTTTATCTTCATTTCCCCAAGTGATTCATACTTGCGTTTAAGTTCATGATACCCTCAAGGGAATAAGTCCTGATAATCCCTTAGTAACTCAATGATATTTTCTACCTCCAAGTCTGACCAATAGTCTCCAATGATGGCCTCCTTAGGCTCAGCCTCTGAACCTATATTCACCTTCTTTTTCTTCATGGGTTCATGATAGGCACGCGTATCCTTGTCTACTTTTTCCAAGACCTTCCACACCCTTTGTGAATGTTCAATATCTAGGTTCTCAACTTCCTCATCATCCACAACATAAACCATCTTTCCTTTTTCTTTCTCAAAGAAAGCGCATACAAGTAGCATGGATTCCATTTCTTCTTCATTTCAAAAACGTGCTCCTGTATCTGTCTCACCAAATAATTCCTGAATATGTTCTTCTTCTTTTACACTATCTCCCATAGTTAAGTGCTTGACAAATTTTAATACCTCTTCTATAGGAGGTTGGGAAGAAAAGTAGTCAAAGGAATGGATCATCCCCATATCCAAATGTTTCCAGTTCCCAATCTCTCAATGTAGTTTTTTATATACATACTAGGCACATGTGCATATTTTTAGAGTAGAATACAATCTATGCACCCATAGTGAAGGTGGTAATGCTTCATTTCCTGTTGTCCAGAGTCTCTCACACTACTGAATGTGATTCTGAATAGGTTGATCACCATGATAAGTGCAAATATGCATAGGTGCATTGTTCCTTACAAACCTAATAGATTGGGTGATTCCAATCTCTTCCCATTCTATAATATTATCTCTATAGACTACCAACCAACACATTTTTTTCCCACGTAAGGTATATACTAACACATCTCCTCTCATAATTTGATCTATCCACCGTGTTTCCACGGATTTCAAAAATACAGGAAGATAACCTACCCCTATATATCAAGGTATTGTGCTACCTATCCATTGAACCAAATGAAGTAAATTATTGCATGCAACCGCACTTTTTACCTCGTGCCCTACTAGTTCATATGTACCATGATCCCAATTATGGCAAGAAATATGCGTAGTATCACTAATAGAATGATAATCCTCCCTCTATAGAATGCCTTATTTTGATGGCTCATTGACCTCTGGGTCCCGAATAGCATGTACATAAATTCTTTTTAAGTCCTCCTCATTTAGAGGCTCAACATATGGTGTAGAATTCCCATCTGTCAAAGGTATCACAACCTTTTCCTCCTTGTTCTCAAAGCTGATATACCCCTTATTGAATCTCAAGTCAACATTATTCACATAACACCAAGGGTGTCTAAGCAAGGCTAGAAAATTATTTGCTTCTACAAGTGCTGATACCTAAAAATCCCCAGTGAACTTGGCTGCTTATATGGTTATAGATGCATCCTTCAAAACTCCTATGGGAGTGGCCTTAGTCCAGTTTTCCATAAACAAGACATTAGATGATGGCTGCAATGGAGGCCTCCCCATTTGTACCCATGCATCTAATGTAAGCACATTTACTTCCACACCTGTATCAATCAATATGTTGCTCAGTAGCCACCCATCCACAACAACATTCAGAGTAATTTCCTTGTCATATTCAATGCTATCAGGGGGAATATTTGCATGTAGAATCTGCCATCCAGTCTCAATACTTACACTTGGAGTTTTCCCTTTCGACCAAATTCCTAAAAGTGGAATGATGTTCTCTTGGTGCAACATTTTACACACTTCTCTCAGATCATTGATATCATTTTGGAATGTCTCTGATGATTTCTTATGATCCTTGAGGTACTGTATCTCACCCTGAAGATTCATTAGCACTTCCATGGTATCTTGGTAAACTTCCTTCTGATGAGTAGGATCTAGGTACCTTGCATGAAAAACCTCATCCTTGGAGATCATAGGCTTCTGGTATGATGTGTCTCTTGCACACACCACTTCATATTATTTAGTAATATTCACTGTTAATGCCTTAGGTCCTTTTGCTATCTTGGGCATCCACTAATCTTCTACCACGCACTGGATTCTAATCATCCTAGTGCCTTTGTTTTCTTACAGATGTTACTTCCTCAGATCCTCATATACATTCAAAAACTCTTCATAGGTATGGTTATTTCCCTAGAAAGAACATGCAATATTCTGAGGACATTCACTCCTATAGTTGTCAGGAGATCCGCACGTATAACATGTTCCATGAGGGAACTCACCTCTTCCTCCACCACGACCTCATCCTCCATATACACAATGATATCCATGTCCCCTTCCACAACCTCCTTCAAAACACACCTCATTCCTATCATAGTTTGTTTGATTATGATCTTAATCCTGGTGCTCATTCTTACCCTTAGAATTATCTGTTATGCTTTTCTGTCGTACCCCAATGTCTATAGCATCCTGGATATGTGACCAATTAACCAAAAATCCTCAGTATTATGGGTCGTGGACCTGTAAATCTTGTAAAAGAAAGATACATTCTTCCTTATCATGTTATGTAACAAAGGATAGTGACTATCATAATGATTTAAATTACAGATCTCAAAATCCAATAGTAATGAGTGTATAGATCTATTAGGACAATTATATTTGTTGTGACCTTCCACTTCACAATCTGTACAACAAATTCCTGAGTGCATTTCATGGGATGAATTTGTTGATAGCTTCTCTAATTGGTTCTCCATATCTGTAATTTGTGCCTCTAATAATGGACTAACACCAGTGTCAATGCTCTCATCTTACTCAGCATGAAAATCTACTTCCAATGATTTTCACTGATCAGTGTATGTCTTATGTGAGAACGCCCTTCTAAATGGTGTAATCAATCTACCAGTGAACCATTTTGCATGTTTCCTTGCATGAATATCATAAGATAACTTAGATATAAGTGTCTTAAAATAGGAATCATACTCACGTACACTCTTAGTAGTGCCTTACTTGATATCCTTGAGCACACTTATACTCTTCTACTCAAACTCAGGGATATGGAACTCTTTCAAGAAAGCATCCTTCAATATTACATAATCCACGCAAGTTTGATCAGGGTCAAACTTCCTATACCAGCTGTGTACATGTCCCTATAATGTAGTAGCAAATTAACTTTCCTTTCACTCAATAGCCATAATCCCTTTAGCGCACCACAAGATCTCACACATGTACACATGCTCAGCAACATCCTCTTTTCCTATATACTCCAAAAGACAAAGAGACATCTCCATATAAATATTATGTGGTTTTTGTGGGTCTTGATCACCTGATCTAGAACCTCCTGTGTTCCCTCTACCTCTAGAACCACCAGATCCACCAAAACTAGAACTATCTATACCTCTTGATCCTCCACTTGTAGTTGGAATAGGACCTATAGATGTACTCCCTTGTGTTCAAACAATAGTACTAAATTGAACCCCTACAGTCTGTGAGGTATTTCCACTTCCAGAGGTAAATCCAACATTATGCACACTCACATTCTTTGTGGATGATGTGCCTAAAAATGTTCCTCCAAATATCATTGAAGCCATCTATCCTACCATTGATGTACTTTCTCCCTGACTTACTCCTGTTCTCCTACTTCCCAAGTTATCTTGCTAGTTACTTATCATACTAGATACTGGAAAACCAAGCACAAGGGCTAGGTCACCAGGTGGATTAAGATGTGTGCCCACGTCCCAGGTAGTCTCTGTTGGCACACTTCTATGTGAGGTGAAGGGGGGATCTCTGTCATATTTTCCAATATGGGGGAGTTCCTGATGCTCTGGCTCTATGACTTCTATGTGAGCTATAAATAATTCACGAGCCATCTCTCTCCTTAATGCCATACTTTCTGTAATGGAACATTGCTTCTCTATATCCCTCTCACATGCCTCATTATACTTAATCCACCTCTCCTCTCTCTGCCTCTCTACTACTAGGTATGCCATCTTTCACCAAACCTATTCCTGCCCCTGTACGTGGTGAAGTTTAGTTAGCCATTGGTTTACTCTCCAGGTTCAAATTTACCATCAAGATCTTGATCACCAGTGGAATACCTTATAGATATGCTCCTCTTGGATACCATAAAATGGCTAGAATTCAGCTACCTCTAGGAAATAATATGTCAAAAGTGAATACTCCAGAATATAACTATTTAAAACACCATGAAACCACGTATCCACAGCGTGAGTCCAAATCATATCAACATCATAATGGGACTAAAATTATTCATGTGTCCATACAAGTGTGTGATACCTATAGTTCCACTAAGATGCATAAGTAGTAAGCCACTCATATAGTTCTATTGGAAAGATAGTGAAACATCTCTCATATAAGCTGTCATACAGATTATATTCTACCCAATTACGTGTGTTAAACTCAAATCCATTGTTGAACCACTGTTCATATTCTTCCTCTAGGTCATGTATCCACTCCTCAATACTTTCTAGAGTTAACTAGTATGTCTTCACCACAAACCATCCTCAAAACAACTTAAAAAGAGGTCTCGGCAATGGAACCAAAGATGCAGCCTAGAATTTACCAGATAACACCCTAGATGCATTGGCACAATCACTCAACCTAGACTGAGCACTCACCTAAAGTGTGCAAAGGTACCAGGTCCCTCTTTAGGGTTGTTGTAGCAGGATGTTAGCATGATGAAGGAAGAAACATATATATCAATAACTAATCCACTATTCTATAATGCATGTTACATTCAGATCTATGAAAGAACAAGGTTAAACAATAATCATGATTGAATCAATAACATACACTACTCAATTACACACAAGAATGACACTTAGGTTCAACCAATACCTTCCATCTATTAATAAACATAGAAGCTCCTTACAATAATGTCAATTTATACCAATGTGCGCATGGATATGATATAATAATCCAATCATATGTGCATACCTTTATACCTTCATACATCCATCTTTCTCTAGTTATATATATCCTTTATGCATACCTTCTACTATGTGATTCATATAATATATATAGGGTGAGGACTTTCCCTTCACCACTTATCTATTCCAGAAATAGGTGGCATGTTATTAATAGCCACGCACTATTTACAAGCATAGCCACATATGTAAATGTGATATGTATAGACCTCTTATAGTTAACTAAAGTGAAAATCCTAGTCTTAGATCATCTCCGTGTAAAAAGCCTCAATCCGATGCTTCAAGGATAGGAAATAAATGGCATGCACGTCTATGCATCATTGGTGTGTTCCACACGCCATCTTCTAAAAATAGGTCATCATGCTCAAAATCAGTTAAGTCCCAAAAGCTAAACTTTCCCTCTACGGGCGGGTCCTTCTTGTCCCTCCATACCCTTGATCCTGGCCTTCTCTCTTGTGAAAGACTTTTGGTGTGTTCTTTGACAAGTATTATCTGATCAACATGCTCCAAGATCTATATTCTTCTCAAGTTATTTGCATGGGAGGTCTTCATCTAGAAATAATGAAGCCTCAAGATCATTATGCACATCCTCAACAATTTTCCTACAGAGCAAGCTACCTCTTACCAGCTTTGTGGCCTTAATAGTCACATCATACATCATGATTTTGGTCACCCATCATGCTCTTTTCTCACTAATTTCTACTCCCATGATGAAGTATCTAACAAAATAGTTGGAGATTAACACCTTAATATGATTGGTGGTGAGCATACTCTTGAATTTATTAAGCGTGCACATGATGGTGAAGACCTGATTCTCTGTGTGAATGTACTTTAGTTCATAATCCTATGACCCTATCTGGAGATATACACGAAACAATCCCAGGTAATTTTCCTCATATCCCACAACCTATAGATCGAATCACGCCAGAGCTCAATATTGATTGGAGCCTTTGATAATTCATCCTCACCAACCGATCTATCATGCCAGTTCAAGTTAGGACGGCCTTTTTTGCCTTAGACTCGCAGATTCCATTAGTGTGTGTCGAAGACATAAGATTTCCTAACTAGTTTACCCATACCCCACACATAGTCCATCCCCACCGGTTGTCTCGACATGACCTCGGAGGTTAGGTGCGAGGAAGAGTTACTTGTAGATTCCCATGCTGGTAAAAACCAGCCCAAGGCGAGTCACCATGATAAGAGGTGTCCCACGTCCCAGTAGTCTCTGTTGCACACTTCTATTGGTAAGGGGGGAATTCTTTCATATTTTTCCAATATGTGGGATTTCCTGATGCTCTGGCGCTAATGACTGCTAGGTGAGCTATAAATAATTCACGAGCCATCGCTGCTCTCTGCCTTATGCCTACTTTTCTGTAAATGGCCACCTTGCTTCGCTATCCCTCTCCCTCCCATGAGCTTAAGCCACCGCTCCTCCTCCTCTGCCTCGCTACTACTAGGTATGCCATCTTCACCAACCTATTCCTGCCCCTGACGTGGTGAAGTTTAGTTAGCCATTGGTTACTCTCCAGTTCAAATTTACCATCAAGATCCTATCACCCATGGAATACCGTTAGATAGAGCTCCTCGGGGGGACCAGAAAACTAAAGTCAGCGACCTCGAGGAAATAATATGTCAAAAGTGAATACTCCAGAAGATAACTATTAAACCCATGAACCACTACCCAATCAGCGGGAGTCCATCATTCACTCATAATGGGACTAAAATTATTCCTTGTCCATACCAAGTTTTGATACCTATATTTTTTCCCTAAGATCAGAAGTAGACCCACTCATATAGTTCTATTGAAAGAAGTGAAACATCTCGCATATTGCTGTCATAACAAGGATATTCGACCCCATTACGTTGTAAAACTCAAATCCCTTGTTGAACCACTGTCATATTCTTCCTCTAGGTCATGTATCCACTCCTCAATACTTCTAGAGTTACGATAGGCCGCACCACAAACCATCCTCAAAACAACGTAAAAAGAGGTCTCGGCAATGGAACCAAAGAATGCAGCCTAGAATTTGACCATAACACCCTAGATGCATTGGCATCAACCTTCACTCAACCTAGACCTGAGCACTCTACCTAAAGTGTGTGCAAAGGTAACCGGTCCCTCTTTAAGGGTTGTTGTATCAGGATGTTAGCCATGATGGAAAAGGAAAAACATAGGCTCATAAACTAAGCCACTATTCGAAAGATGCAGGTTAACATCAGATCTATGAAAGAACAGGTTTAAAAAACAATAATCATGATTGATCATAACATACACTACTCATTACCCACAATAATGACACTTAGGTTCAACAATACCTTCCTCGTGATAACAAGGAACTTTCCTTACAATAATGGCAAGTTTAGACCAAGTGGCGCATGATATGATATAATAATCCAATCATATTTGCATACCTTTAACCTTCATACATCCATCTTTCTCTAGTTATATATCTCCTTTATGCATACCTATCTACTATGTGATTCATATATAATATAATAGGGTTTTGAGGACGGTCCTCGTCACCACTTTTATTCCAATAGGTAAGTGGCTGTTATTAATAGCCACGCACTCTATTACCATTACAAGCATAGCCACATTTAAATGGGATTGTTAGACCTCTTTATAGTTTACTCAATTGAAAATCCTAGTCTTAGATCATCTCCGTGTAAAAAGCCTCAATCCGAGCTTCAGGGAGGAAATAAATCAGGCACGCTATGCATCATGGGTGTGTCACACGATCTTCTAAAAGAGTCATCATGCTCAAATCAGTTAGTCCCCAAAGCTAAACTTTCCCTCTACGGGCGGGTCCTTCGTGTCCCTCCTATGCCCGTTTATCCTTGCCTTCTCTCTCTGTGAAGACTTTGGTGTTTCTGGGACAAGTATTATCGGATCAACATGCGCCAAGATCTATAGTCTTCTCCAGTTATTTGCATGGGAGGTTTCCTCTAAATAATGAAGCCTCAAGATTCATGATCACACCTACAAAATTTTCCTACCGAGCAAGTCTACTCTTACCAGCTTTGGGGCATAATAGTCACTCATACTCATGATTTTGGTCACCCATCATCTCTTTTTCTCCTAATTCTAACTCCCATGATAATTCTAACAAAATAGTGGGGAGATTAACGACCTTATATGATTGGTGGGTGAGCATAACTCTGAATTTAATTAAGCGTCATCATGAATGGTTAAACTGATTCGTCTGTGTGAATGTACTTTAGTTCATAATCCTTCTTCACACGTCTAGTTGAAGAAAGCCATGGGTTGGTTCATCCCTTGTTCATTTTCTTGTTTTAGACAACAAAACAATTGAATCAGTGCCATAAGCATAAAGATGAAATCCCTTGGAACAATATGTGGTGATAGTGTTTACATGTCGCAATCTCTTGCTTGATTTTTTTGAAGATTGCTCTGCCTGCGGGTATCCATCTGAGGCTATGCCTTCTTGAGAATCAAGATGATGGCAAACAGTCCTTAAAGTTAGGATACAATGCTTACAAAAGGAGCTTCTTGCCAAGGAAGGATTGTAGAGCCTTTTTGTTCACCCGATAGGAAGGTCTAGGATGGATTAGTGTGCCTATGAGCAAGAGTGATGCCTCCATTGAAACCCATGCCCAAGATTTTCCTTGTGCCACTAAAAAATTTCACTTATTGGGGTTAATAGATATCACAAACCTCTTCATTCACATCTCTCAAATACTCTCTAAGTGCACTATATAGATCCCGTTTTTGCTTTGAGAAAACTGGTATGTCAGCAAGGTTAACCAACATACCAGTGATGTAACCGTTGAAGGAAATATTCCATGGTGCATGACTGTGCACCACATTTGAAAGACCAACATGGGCATTTTTTTGATATGTATAGGGCCCCCGTTGGGTTCAAATGCGTAGTTTGACATTGACCTGTGCCTGACCAATCCTGGGGTGAAACTTGAATACCATCTAGCATGGAGAAATCTCGGTCACACTAAACCAAATCCTATAGAATCTACTCCATAATGGATATGAAATTCCTTTAGATATGCCTTATTTAACGCTTGGAAAAAGAAAAGAGAGGGCACACCAGTATTCTGGCACTAGGAATAGATTGTGACCAGTAAGTATGTGATAAAAAAATAACTTTAACCTCATAGTTTGATATTCCTTTCTCATGGGGGCTCTAACTTTTGGATTGACGGCCCTGCTTCTGTCTGATGGCTTATACTAGATCAGGTCAAGGTTTGTTTAGAATCACTTTGAGAAAAAAAACCGTGGGAGGTTTCATACTCATGAGAAGTATCCAATATTTTGACAGAAGAGTTGAAGGCCATTTATCTTCAATGTCACAAGTCCGTTGAGTAGAAAATATTTCAATGCTATCGTGACTAAGGAGAATCATCTTACACAACGTGCATGACCCTTTCTGCACCTTGACCCAGCAGTAGGCGAAATGTGTTCTCGAAGGACCAGTCCCCCTTAGGCAACTTGTGTGTCCACTAGATCACTTGGTCATCAAGTTGTCCTGCAAGTCCCGCTTTGCATACTTGATGAAGAACTTAGCTTCATTCTAGATAAAATGATGATCTGCCACCTTCAACTGTTAAACCAACTGGCGAGGCTAGTTTTTTTTTGCTAGAATGAGTCCTAATAACCGTTGAATGGGCTGAGTTAGTGTCCTCTAAACAAAAATTCCTGTCCCTTAGTATGAGAGAATTGAACCAAGCAATCCATCTTGTCATCTTCCTTTTTGTTTTGGTACGGCACCACCGGTATGTATAGAACAACGCTCGCAAGGAGGTCACACACTCTAATGCTTATGATTTGAGAAGCTTATTATTCTGCTAGAATTATGTTTGGTAACCTTATGGCTAACCAATTCTATGTCCCAAACGAATCTACAACATGTTATTTCTTCTTCTGCACAATGAATCAAGCCAGGCACCAGTACTTCAACTTTGGCCACATTGTTTAGAACATGTGAACTACCAAGTTTGTGTAAGAATAATTTCTCATCCTTAGGAAAAATGAGAACCACTCCTCTCTCCGCGCCATTTTTTTTCTAGATCCATCAATAAACTTCCATAGACCCAACGCAACTGTTGGGCGGAGCAGGCACGGAAGCACAACTTCTTTCTTCAGAATGTAGTAAACTAAACATTTTCATAAGCGTCCATGATTGGTGTATGGATACAATGTAGGGTGTATCTCCACCCATTCATCAAGGACTCAACTCAGAACAGCGGTTGGAGTACGGACTTCCGAAACTGAAGTTTATCTTCTTCTTGGATTAAATAGTTTAGCCTTGGAAAGGGGATGGGACATATGAAATCTACATAATAGGAACTATAGGCTCAACTTGTAATGGTAAAATAGGTTTCCCACCTTGTCTGTAGTAGATATGAACCAAGCAAAACAAGTAACACCCCCTTTAGCATAAAGTCTCTTGATCGACAGACTGAAAACAAGAGGAAGGTTAATGATTGACACATGTTGAGTAATGATTCGGGATTTTTATACAATCAATGTTAGGGTTAACTCAAGACCCTTGATGAATCCTAGGTTTTGGGTTTTTTGGACAGTTGAACCATCAAGTTTAGGCCCTTTAAGGACAAGGTGTTTTTTATGTTATGGTGTATCAACAACTACTTCTAGTCATAAGATAAGTACTAGGCTTGAGTCAATCATGTAATTATGCACTAGTTGTTTTCCTAGGATCAAGAACATATCGAAGAGTGAGGTTTTTAAAAAATTTACTTCTGTTTTCTTCTCCTCAATCTTGACAGAAATGATAGAAGGCACGCGCTTCTTTCGCTCTGCACAACTGACTCTATACGCGGATTGTGCTCGCGCTTCAGGCAAAGATCTTGGAGAAGGAATGGGTCAGGGCATCCCAAATTGTTATTTTATGTTTTTTTCTCTTCAATCTATCCAACAATAATAAATGGAATGCCCCCCTATCTTGTGAATTTTGGGAACTAAATCCCTTCTGAGGGGTCAGGTGTAGACGCGTAGACTGTAGCTAGAGCAAGGCTGACCTACTAAAAGAAGGGGCATGTTGATTCAGAAGGGATTTACAAAACAGGCCTCTTGTGTATGGAAGGAAATTTCACAAACCGCTCTAACATTCTCCTCTTCTTCTATTTTGTTTGTTTGCAACAGGGCGCAGTCCTTTTGTATCTTTTATATCTTGGTTGAAACGTGAACAAAAGTCTCAGTGCCTAAGAACCATAATTCGTATCCATAGGAGCTTCGGTCTCTCTTGGTTTTCTATATAGGAACTTGTTGAGGAATAAAAAATTGAAGTCATTTATATCATGAAGGCTTGGGCATGCCACAACATTGAACAGAGCAGTTTTGAAAAGGGAAACCCCAATTCTAACTCTTGTGGCCAAATTTTTTGAACTGAACAGTGCCTAACCCTTGCACTTGGTGCTGTGAATAAAGGTGAGGGAGACAACTGTAAGGGCATATGTGTATTGGGATGCCAGCTATCAGTCTACTATGTGGGTGCCTATCTTTGATATCCAATAGATCCAATTCGTTCGTGTGCCAAGATTGTGCTTTGCCATCTCCTAATTATAATGTCTCTATAGGCTGTGCCGTTGCTTCTCTATATGATATGATGTGTTTGATAAATTTCTAATCTGTCCTTCACTATTCATCTTCCTTCTCTACTGCACTGGAGAGTAAGACGTTTGAGCAGTATACAATGATTTCTCAGGAACATGATTATGGGCCACAAAAGGCTTTAGGTGCTTGTGACTTTTCCTAGGACCATGGGGATATGGGTCTCTTAGCTTCTTTCCTTCCTGAATAAGACTATTTTTAATGACTTGCAATATGTAATAGTTGTTAAAGTCCTTCCTCCTATGATTGGTCATAACTGAAATATTCTATTGGCACCTTCATTAATATCGTAAATCATGTTGTCTGTAGTCTTACCACAAGAAGGATTCTAGCGAAAAAAAGAAGTATTTTAAAATTTGATTTGAAATTAGTCATCTATTCATTGGGGTGCCCTCCTTGGTATTTTCAGTTGCTCTACAGAGGTGGGGGGATCGGAATTAGCTTGAAATTAATTGCAAAGAGGTGTTTCCTAGCTCATCCCAGGTGGTGATATATTCAAGTATCGGCCTTGGTACCATTGAGAGTGATTTACCTTTAGAGGCTGCAAGCACCTGACTACTAACTACCGCAGGTGTGAGAAATAGAGTGACACATGTGTCACTATACCTAGATATGTGCCAAGGGGTGACTTGACTCTCACCAGTAAAGTATTGGAATGAGCTTAAGAACCAGTAACATAGCAGTTTCAGAATTCGCGACAAATGACTCCCGTTATAGGTTGGTAAGTTTCTTCAGTGGAGGAGGTTACTGATGCATCATTGTCTGGCACACAGGTTGTCTATTTTTATGGAATTTGACTGGTGATGGTGCATAGGAAATATAGATGTGGCACATGGGATTCTGAAAATGGATTGCCTTGGGGATAGCTAAGGTAATTCGAAACAATCTTCAGTTTGTGTAAACTTTTTCGTGTGTGCACTCTTTCTCATGAAAGTCATCAGAACCTACTAAAATAGAGATCTTACAAATGTTGGGTTTTCCATATGTGGGGAAAGACCGCAAAAGGAGTAAACTACGTCACACATAAGAATTAAGAGATGAAAAGTTGAGATTCAATGCTTCCTCCCACTGGGCATCCATAAACGTGGGTTGCTCAAACGCACCGCATCTCAGATCTTGGCAGGGATAGTTGTTTAAGACCACAATAAACACATCCCAGTGGTGGGCACGTTGCACACTGTGGACAGATGCTCCAGAAAAGCTGTTTCCTCTAACTATTCGACTACTACTACTACTACTTCTAGTTCTAGAAGGGGCAACTAAGCTTACACTGTCAAGGGACCATGGATGAAGGACTACCCTGAATGAAACGACCTAAAACGATGATAACACTAGAAAAGAGGGATGAGCACGATTATGCTGAGCAGGAATGAAAGGAAATGTGTGAAAAAGAGGTTAGGGTGGTCACTATGTATACTTGACATGCCTACACATGTATTCATTAATGTTATCACTGCACATAACTACAATAACTGTTGCAAGGATTTGGATATGCACAACTGGCATCTAAAAAAAGAAAAGGAAAGAAGAAGGAATGAGCATGTTAGGACAAAGAATAGTCCACACAAATGAGGCCTTTTTATTACTTCCTGAAAGTCACAGAGTTGTTACAATGTGAAGGAGGTGATATCCTTTGAAAGAGCTAGATCAGAGTCTACAACGGCACAAATACAGACAGTATGGAGTCCTTACCAATGCAATGATCCAAAGAGTCCAACATAACAATAGTCCTAGCTCTTACATTTATAGCTGAATATTTAAAAGAGAATAGGAGGGAAAACCAAATGTGAAATGAAACCACGAACAAACATTCAATGCCTATAAACCCACGTGGAGGATTTGTGAAATAGGCTTCCCCAGCCTATTTGGTGGGGTGTGTGAGAAGGAGAAGAAGCAGATCGTAATCTGATCAGGTCATTGGAGAAGCAGACTAGATCTACTCATCATGCTCAGAGAGACATTTCCTCATTTCTCACCACCACCAGATCTACCAACCTATTGAATTGACTTCCTACCTGGTCGTTAAGTCATCATATTTGACAAGTCTAGCAGGCACCGCTGTGAGATCTTAGAAAAACATATGGGCTATTATAAGATGTCAGATTCTCGGCACACAAAAAACACGTGGCATCAATGATAACGTAAATGATTGCCAAATTTTGTAAATCTTTTTACTCTTTTTCCTTTTCTCTTCGTACTGGCTTCTGGCCACGTAGCACTCAATGAATTTTTGCAAAGGAGTCGGACACCTGTGTTGTCAAATGATTTGTGTGCAGTAGATCGAAGCAATTCAAAGATGACCTAGAAAAGAAGGTGAAAAGAGGGTGCACAAGGAAGGCAACATGTAGGAGGCATAGGAAGGGCGCGCCTAGAACATGTGGGGAACAGAGGAAAAGTGTTGAAAGACGAATGCATGCTTGAAGGCGCAACATTAGAAAGTATGGGTGCTGCGCACGAGAGGGTTTTAAGGTATTTAGCTGATTGTAAGACAGTGTGAGAGTTGTTGCAGGTGAAGAAAGATTCTTAAGATAAGGTGAAGCATAGAAGTGTTGTGTGCGAGGGAATAGTAAGAGCAAGAGGAAAAGGAAAATGGAAGGATAGAACACTCCACGACAAGGGTGCTGAGAAAAAAAAGTGGGTGCCACGGTAAAATGTAACAAAGGAGAAACCTTTATTGCGACAATCCCTAATTTTTACTGAGAGCAACATATTTATAATCGGTTTACTATAAATAGAGATTTATTTAGATACCAAAATCACTCTGCAATGTTTTGTTGTGGTATTTATGGATTTTTATTATTCCTTGATTGAGACAGGTGCAAAATTCAATTTTCGCTGGACTGTAGATGCATGGTACATTGGGGGAGACTCGCATTGTAGCCATGTTTGAATGTCCTCTTCATGGCTACCAACAAGGGCACGCCCAGCAGAGTTTTGAAAAGAGCATCCATTACCACTAGGCCTAAGTTCATTGAGGCATTTTGATGTTTTCAAGCACTTGCATACGCGATAGCTGCCCACGCTACTTGGGTGCCGCTTGGTGTTATATAAAATTCATTATGATATTTGGTTCAACAAGAGGTTTTATAATAATTTTAAAAAACAAAAAAAAAAGTATGAAGGTTATTATCCCCTTTAACAATCGAAATTTAAACCCATGTGGAGCCTTGTTGAGTGAGGAAGATTTGAATAGGAATTTATGTACAAACGCCATCTGGGACCCAGAGGTGCTTGAACCATCTAAATAAGACAAATCCTTTAGTGGGAAGATGCATATCGATTAACGATCGACAAGTGTTTCTTATGATAATTGGGCTCATAAACACTTTATGAGTTGGTGGTGCGGAAGAAAGAGAACATTTACACATGACAATATACCTCAAGGTATTGAGAAAAGTAACAAATGTACCTATTTATACTAGAGAAGGAGATCCCTGGTATTTTCTCTGTGCCATGAGGAATGTGAATAGACTAGTTCGAGAATGGAATATGCTCATCATTAACAACTACTGCACAAGACAATAGTGCACTAGTGGGTGGTTCACAATGATAATCTTGTAGGATGGAATGAATTAAGATTGATCTTTCTACTTGGTTTTATTTAGGAATCAATACACCACTCAAATATGCACTTAAAATCAAGGTAATTAACCTATTTAGGCACCTGTTCACAACAACAGTGTTAGAGACTCTAGATAGAGGGTAGCTAATTTTTAGCCACCTTCGCTTGTGCAAAATATTTATATTGGCACTTTACAAGGTACTCACATGCTTTGTATGTATATGTGGAACTCATAAGAAATAGAAATTGGTAGGATTTGATGTAGGATGATCATATTTTGATGACTAGTTTCTACTAAACCTCCTAGTAGAATAAGCATTCTTGGTTATACGTGCTTAACTATGGGAGATCGTGTCAAGGCAGAAAATTCATTCAAGATCTATTTTTTTTTGAAGAAGACCCAGGAGCAACTGTTGCTGGATAATAGATGAAATTCCACACACTTAAGAACACTTTTCCTTGAGAAGGAAAAGAATGGTCTAATCTTAGTGGATGATGAAGAAAGTAGAAAATCTAGATGTAAAATATTCAATAGATAGGTTGTGCAGTTTTTTAGATAGGGTAGATTAAGATTCCCCACACACACTATATGACCCTTAAAACAAAGAAAGTGAAATATTGATCAGATGCTGAGCCTCAGAAGCCATCATTGGTGACTATTGGTCTTGCCTCTGAAGTGAAGAAAACAGTAGTTAACTAGGAGATTATCAGGCTATTTCCTCTAGGATAACATGAACTACAGGAATGCATGAACAGTAGAGAAATGATAACTTAGGAAGGTTTCTCCATTCAGGAAGAGACCCTAAAACAGAACCCAACTGTCGTAAAGATTAAAGAAGAAATTGACAAAATGTTTAAGTCCAAATCGTTAAGCCAGAGCCCCGATATGACTTAACCGGTTAACCAATGAGTGATCAGTAGCAAGAAGATAATCAGTTTAGGATATGTGTGTACAAGAGGGGAGGTGAATGCTAAATTGTGACTTACCCCCTTTCCTACCCATTCATTGAGGAAATACGAGAAGGCATTGCAGGCACATAATATATTCATTTTAGAGATGGATTCTTTTGGGTATCATTCGTTAGATTACACAAAGGATCCTCCCCAATACACTTTATTTTACTACTAAATGGGAAATTGTTCATAAAATATGGTGATTCCCTTTTGGTTTGAAAAATGCACGTGCTGTATTTTAGTGCATAGTTGTTCAATCGTATCAAAGATATTTATTCATAACTTCTTACAGGATTATTTAGATGACTGACGGTGTATTGACTTGTTAAGATCATTATAACACTTTATGAATTGATGTTGAAAAGATTTTGTTTTTTAATTAAGCAGATCTTTAAACATCAAGAAATGTTCCTTTTCTACAAACCATTTGGCACCTTATTAGGGTGGCACTCACTGTAAGTGCAGGTTTGTTTGTAATGCCTGCGAGGGTTGCCTTCATTATCGGCTTGGAGAGTCTATAAGGCAAATTGCGGTGTGTGATTCTGGGCACACGGCTATTAGAGAAAACTTATAAGGGGAAAGGGGTATACTAAGTTGCCACAGTGCCCTTGGAGGGGTTTACTAAAAGAAAAAGGACTTTCTACGGGGATAACTGCAAGCAGTGTTCATTCAAGACATAAAAGAAAACCTACCACAATGCCTAGTGTATGCTTTCCGTCTGGGACCATCGCAACCATTTCAGGTATCATTTGAGGCCTCTGGCATGGCCATGCGTGTGTTTGCTCAACCTGGAGAAGCTATATAGATCATCGTATCTGTTTAGCTAGTAGAAAGTATTGCCTCCTATATAGGCGACCTATACAACTATAGGCATCGAAGCGTTGTCACTGGCCTTGCACTACATACATTAGAAAGTACGTGAAACACCATTTTTATTCTATACCATCACAATGGCATTGAAGTTTTGGTAACAATCCCATTTACACGGGGCGCATTGCCGATTCGTACTACTTTTCAACAGGGCACATTTTGGTAATATATTCATTTAATATGGATCTTTTGGGTATCATTAAGGGGTTAAGATAAACAACAACGGATCAAGAAAAGACTCACTTTACCGACTCAATGGGGAAACTTTCCGAATGTGATTGCCTTTTGGTTTGAAAAATGCAAGTGAGCTTATTTAGTTAGGTGCATATTTTGTTCAAGCGTCAGATGTTATTCAACAACTTCTTACATATTATTTTGACCTAATGGTATATGGAGTGTTTAAGGCGCATTGTGACCATTTAGATTGATGTTTTAAATATTTTGAACATTACATCATCTATTTGAACAGCAAGAAATGTGGTCTTTGCTTACACCATTTGGCACGTTATTAGGGCACATCATCGGTAAGGAAGGTTTTTTTTTTGGTTAATCAATTAAGGCTGCATTCATTATCAGCCTAGAAGAGCCTATAAGCAATGAGGGGAGTGGATTCTTGGGCCACACTGGGTAATTAATAGAAAATTTATAAAGGGGTATACTAAGGTTGCCACACCCTTGGAGGAGTTACTACAAGGAAAAGGGACGTTTCTACTAGGGAAACTGCAAAGCAGTGTGGCATTCAGACATTACATAAAAACCTACCACAATGCTATTGTATTCTTTCCCTCTGGGACCAACCATTTCATTCATGTACCATTGGATGCCTCTGGCCATGGCCATTAGCGTGGTGTTGCTCAAACCTGGAGAGCTATTTATAGATCCTCTTATCTGTTAGTAGTAAAAGTTGACTCCTATAGAGTAGAACTATACAACGATATAGCATGAAGCGTTGTCAATGATCCTTGCACTACATAAATTAAGTAAAGGACGTATGAGAAACACCATTTTTATTCTATCCAATCACATGGCATGAAGTATTGGTAAACAATCCCATTTTACGGGGCGCATATGCCGATGCGTACTCTTATTCAACAGGGGCAATTGGTATATATTCCATTTAGATATGATTTCCTTTGGTATCATTAAGTTAAGATACAAAAAAGGATCAAGAAAAGACTATACTTTTACTACTAAATGGGGAACTTTCCTATAATGTGGATGCCTTTTTGGGGTTTGGATGGGAAATGCCTTTTTTAATTTGTAGAGTGCTAGTTTGTTCACAAAGGCGTTCAAAGATTTTATATTCACAACTTCTTACATTATTATTTAGATGACTAGATGGTGTACTTGGAATTGGTTAAGGATCGGATTGTGACAATTTCTGATTGATGTTGAAATATTTTGACAGTAAGCCTCTATTTGACATCAAGAAAATTGTCGTTGCTCACCATTTGGCCACCATTATTTAAGGGCACGTATCTATCTGTAGGAGGTTTTTTGTTTGGTTAATCCAATTAATGCTGCACTTTCATTATCAGCCTAGAAGACCTATAAGTCAAATTGGGTGAGTGGATTCTTGGGCCACACGTTGGGTATAAGAAAAATTTATAAATGTGGTCTACTAAAGGTTTTCACCGCCTTGGAGGAGTTACTAAAAGGAAAAGGGACATTCTAACTAGGGAGAACTCAACAACGAGGCTGCATTCAAGACATTAAATAAAACCTACTGAAATGGCCTTCTGTGGCTTTTCCTTCATGGGACCAACCATTTCTTGTACATGTGGATTCCTCTGGCATGGTGTTGCTCACCTGGAGAAGCTTTATAGATCATCCTACCGTTTCAGCTAGTGATAAAGGTTTTTACTCCTGTTAGTATACTTACAACTATAGAGCATGAAGGGCTTTTTTCAATGATCTATGTGTTATAAATTTAGATAGTACCTGCTCGTACACCATTTGTATTCTATACCAATCACATGGCATTGACTAGTTGGAAACAATCCCATTTTAATTAGGGGTACAAATAACGATGGGTAGCTTATTCATATATTTGATTTAAACAGTTGTAGTAAACCAGGGAAAAGTAATCTAGACGAGACCATCTATCTAGAATATAGTCAAGAGTCAGAGTTACATGCAATTGAAGATACCATGCCCGATGCACCCTTTCTACAGGTTACAAATGCGCCATACCCATCCGAATATAGACATTGTTGTCTTTATATGCCCTGTATGGTGCCAAAAGGGATGCCATCCTTAGAGAAGAAACAAGCTTGCCATTCATGCAAAACTTTTTATGTTGTTAGCAGTGACCTGTACAATTCGGTCAGGATGAATGTTTGTCGCTATGCCTGGAACATGATGCATAGGGAGATGATTGAGGAGGATCATGGTGTATTGTAGGTGGACACTATTGAGGCAATGCCATATGCTCAGATGTATACTTGTTGGAGATTATGTGGGGGTAGTACCCCTGGTTAAGGAGTATAATCATATTGTCAGGCTTGGTGTCACTGTCCAGTGCCTTGTTAAAACTAGAACAAAGAGGATTGAATTTCTCTAAACCATTACTCTAGGTGTATACACATTTGAGAAATGGTTTATAGACTTTGTGGGTCCTATTTCACCAGCTGCGCATAGGACTGGATCACGCTATATCATCATTTACACAAATTATCTAACAAGGTGGGCATAAAAAGTACCTACAAAGGATTGTACAATAACTACAGAAGCTAGGTTTCCATGGAAAAATATTATTACAAGGTATGGATGCCCATTGATTTTGACTAGTGATAGGGGCACACATTTTTTGAATGAGACAATCAAAATTATATTGGATGAATTCATGATTGCACACCATAAGACTACACCATATCATCCTCAATAAAATGTGACTACTGAGGCTTTCAATATGATTTTGAGCCAGACATTGAAAAAAAAATGATGTTGGAATAAAGGATTAGGATGAAAAAAATTCTGCAGTACTTTAGGCATATAGAACAACATAAAGATGGTTAAACAAGGTCACACACTTTCAATTGGTGTTTGGCACAGAAGAATTTCTACCTATGGAATTCATGTTACCTTCTTTATGTATTGTGTGCGCTGGAGGTCTAGCCGACAAGTAAGCATTAGAAGACCTAATTAACAAGTTGATTAAGTTGGATGACCGATCAACAATAAGACGCTGGAGTCAAAACTAAGAAAAATCCAAGAAGAAAGCATGGCATGATAGGAACATCAGGGAAAACAAGCTTGAGATAGGATAAATGGTGCTTCTTTATGATTCTAAGTTTCTGTGCCATCCAGGAAAAATCAAAGTACATTGGTTAGGACCATATGTGATCACCTAAATACTTGAAACAAGATCTTGTTATTTAGAAACGATTGATGGAATACAGTTAACTGGTTACTTCAATGGGAGCAGGTTGAAGCCCTATTATAAATAAGTCTTCTTGGTGTTTATAATAAGACAATGTTTCCATTTATATTAGTTTTTCAATTATGTATTCCCTTAATGTATTTCCTTCTTCATCATTATGCTTTGTCAATTTAGTTTTTTTTTGTGAAATAATTGTGTTTGCGTGCCAAAATCTAATTACCATTTACAAATTTTTTTATGCACAGAGGATTTCACATACCATTTGTGTGGGGAGGTTATTGAAAAATGGGTACACATAAAAGAAAAAACTGTTATAGGTGCTATTAAAGTTTCAAGAGTTGGTGGAAAAAATATTGCTTCTAAATAAGGACCATAGATGGGGATAAATGAAGGAACAATATAACACGAGGTAAGCAACAGCCGTGAAGACTACTAGAAGGCGTAGTAAGAGGTACTCAGGTGCATGAAAGCACAATAAAGAGAAATTTGTAGCCAAAAGGTAGGAAGGTGCGCTAAAAGTAATGAACGGAAAAATGTGAAAAGGGTCAATTAATGAGGATTATTGGTAGGTAAAGGAGCAATAAATACACTAAAGTTTTAAAATATATATATATAAATAAGGGATTTGAGTTTTTTTTTACCATTGTAAATTGTAAAAATTTGAATGAGCTAAGTGCAAAATGTGTTGTGTGAATTGTGTTGAGGTGCAAAGAGTGTGAAACTAGACGTGGAGAGTATATTGGTGCATAGGAGAAGCTTGCATCCCTATTGGTGAAGGGTTTGAGAAAATCATATTGTTGTGAAAGAGCTAGGGAATGTGATTTCAACTAGGGCATGTGGATTCAAGATAGGGTTTTGGACTTACTCATTACAAAATGTAGAAGGCAAGTATTTGCACACTACAAAGGACAAAAAGTTATGATTTATAGATTGCACCAAAGAAAGCACCTGCCGTAGGAGCCAAAGGGAGGAAGAAAGTGGAAGAAAAGGTTTAAATTTCTCTCAAGAGAAATTTCTCAGAGATGCAATACCCAAAAGGCATGATAGTGGGAAAATAATGGGATTCTCATGTTTGGAAGTGCAATATAAGTGATTACAACCACCACACATCAGATAGTAAAGAGGAATTGGACACGATGGTGAGTACGAAGACAAACAAGCACATAACAGAGGACATGTTAGTGTATGATGATGCTGGAGATAAATTATTAAAGAAGAATGGAGTTTACCAGATGTACAAGGTCCCATATTTTAGAAAATATGAACCTTTGTACCAGTGGTTGATGAGTAGGGTACATGAAGAAATTTTGTATTTTGCTGGATGCAGGGTAAGGATTACATCCACTTTGATTTCAACTATAATAGAATTAAAGGGCACATGATTGGATCTGAATAGTGACTTGGTAGATAAAGTAGAAATCTTGGAGATGCATAAGGAGTTAGGGTATACAAAGGGTCCACATGGAATGGATATCAACTAATTGAAGAAGTAATCAATGGTATAGGAAGCAGCACATCTAGTGACCAAATTGAATGATCAAGAGAGATGGTCACAGGTGAATACAATGTGGCTTTACATTGTAAGGAGAATATCATAGGGGATAATTCACAAAATCTAGGCACATTACATAACTATCATCGAGGAGGGAGGAAGCACGGAACAGTGAGAAAATTAGTTCAATTATCATATTGTCCCTATAATTCTGGGATGATCGGGGGTGCTTAATGGGCCAAAAATACACAAGATCTGGGAGAACCCATGCAAAACAAGTCCCTTGCGGAAATATTTGACAAGTACTTTGGTGGAAGGGCAATGAGGGGCCATTAAGCAAGAGGTATAAGGAGATTTGTGGTGGACAGACTCCATGTGAACATTTAACGCGAGGGCACATCCAAGGAGTCACCGTCGGTGGGGGAAAGGCAGTGAGGTCGCGGTGTATCAGCACTCTGAATTGAGGTTATTTCAATAAGGATGGGACTTGGAGCCCCTGGGTTGTAAATTTTTGAGCTCAACATGTTACTCCAGGCCATTAGTCCTTATTTTACTAATGTGTGATGCTTGAATTTTGTTGTAGACAAGGTTGAATGTGACTACCACATGCTTCAAAATATTTATGTATATCTAGGTAAGACTGCCTATATTTAGAGGCTAATTTTAGACATGATAAGCATGAAGCTTGTGATTTTGGTGATTAGAGATAGTAGATCTTTGCTTATATACCTTTAGTTAAACCCTAAGTTGGAGGTGTAACCAAATATGGGAGAATGAGGTTTTGCATCCCAAGACGCCTAATGGGTAAAGCATGCAAGGAGAATGTACCAGCACTCCAAAGCGACCGAACCTATAGAGGTGATGCCGAGGAGGGGAAGAGGAAACGGAAGAGTGTGAAGCTTGGCGATGTTTGGTTCATAAAGGATGGTAGGAAACCCGTAGTAGGTTAGAATGAAGGGTAGAAAGGTTTGAAGCTGAGAGAAGCGATGTGCAATATAAGTTAATCGATCTCAGGGGGCACAAGAAGGAGGACAAAGCAATGGAAAAAGAAGTAGAGGAGTAGTCGGAGTAGACCTAAGATGTTACTTTAAGAGGGGTGTATTCAGCATGAACAAAAACTCAAGGTGCCACTCCCACAATCAGTACAAAGATCACCAGTTAAAAAACTCTCTATAATAGGAGACAACTGAGAAGAGAAGGAGAAAAATTGCGAAGCTAAAAAGGGAGGCAAGAGAGTCTGAAGAGAGTTGCAACGTGGAGTGTCCTATACAACTAGATGATGTGGAAGATCCTAAGGATGAAGAAAAAGAAAATGAAGGTGAGGAGGAGTATAAAAGCTAGGAGAAACAAAGCAAGATACTGCTAAGGTCATAGCGGGATCAACTCTAAACCTTGGCATCAAGTACCTAAGGGGTGAGATCAAGGGGATTCAAGTGGAGAGTCTGCATGACACTAATTATGGGATATGAGGAGGACACAAGTTAAAGTGTCCATGCGTGATTCCATAATACATTGGGGATTCCTTAAGGAGTTATATGGATGGGACGTTAATGGAACTGGACATGGCAACACGTCGTGCTTGAGAATAGTTATTCATGGTCCTCCTACACACTCCACATAGAGAGCCGAATTTTTATGTGTCGTGATGAAGGGTGTGAAAGAGGTCCTGTGTGTCAAGGAGAATGAAAGGCACCATAGAAATAGAATATAACCATCAAA
>CM034151.1:457255820-457283656 GCA_019776745.2 Taxus chinensis | reverse complement strand
ACATGGGATTCTAGCCTTTTGGTTTTGGATAAGTGAAATGATTCACTAATTTTAAGGTGTTTTGATTTGCAAGATTATTTTTTCTGCGCACAGAAGGGATGGAGGAGAATTGTATGCCACGAAAACCTTATAAGGTGTCCGAGATTTCCAAGGAGGCCGAAGTTCTCTAGATGTGGTTTTGCCGTCTTTTTTTAAACTTGTGATGGCTTGATGGAAAGCCTGAGCGAAAATGGTTACTAAAATGTGGATGAGGAAAATATAGGTAGGCACTGTTCCCTTACTATTTCTCCCAAGATGATGGCTAAGGTGATAGTCTAGCAGTGAATGGTAGAGAAGCATTATTACAACCCCAAATGATTACAGTCTTGAGAGACTATTTTTACCCAAGGAAAAAGGGGAACCTATTCTCTTCATGATGGCTAGGCTAGGTGGAAGCTTGCCCTCTCCATATGATGAATGAAATTCCCAAACTACTCATGTCTTATTACTTTGGAAGGTACATATAAAGTCATATATGGTTACCATTTTCCAATGCTAAACCATATTTGTAATGCAAAATTGTATAACTTCCCCTTCTACTTATTCTCTTCTCTAGAAAAATCTATAACTTTGGTGAAGAAAGGCACTTTCATTATCCCCTTACACTAGGGTCTCATAAAAACCATCATTCAATTGAGCACTCCCCTGTTGGGTAAAAATGACGGATTTGGGGCCTCGCCTTCAAACACTGCATTGGGTAAAAGGTCTAGGATTATGGAACCAAAGGAGGATAGCAGTGATGAAACTGGACAGGGGAACCCAGTGGAAAAATGTACTACATCTAGCATGGGTAAAGGGGGAGACATGTCTCAATTTAGGAAAGTTCAGTTTTTGGGTCGGGCTGAGGAGGATAATATCACTTTTGTTTTTGATGAAGACCTTGGTGAAACCCCTTCATAGAAGGAATCCTCTCAAGAGAAAGTGGAAGGGGAAGCTATGAGTAGTGAGGATGTTGAGAGATTAAATGAACAAGAGCCTTCCAATAATACTGAGGAAGCTATCCACTGTCTTCACAATCTGAAAACGGCCCAAATGGAGCTTTTCTCAGCCCAAGAAACTGATGTTAAAACTCATGCCTTCATGAGAGATTTTGAGAACTACAAATTGAAAAATGACATCAATAGGCACAAAATCAGTTTTCTCACCATGGATATTAAGGAGCTGCAAGAAAAAGTTGATAAAATGTCTAACATCATCCTCAATGAAAATTTCAAAAATGCAAATGCCAATAGAATGGAAATGGAGAAAGAGATGCTGAAAATGAAAGGAATCATCATGAAAATCAGATATGCCCCTGTTCTTAATGTAAAGAGTATTATCTTCCATCTCAAAATGTTGGAAGAGATGATACAGTCAATGAAATTGACTAAAGAAAAAGAGTTGGATAGCACAGGACCGAAGGTGGTGATCAAAGAACCCAACTAAAAATACTGGAAGGAGACCATCGTAACCCTAGTCAAATAATGGAATGGATGCATGGAGATGGTGGATGATCTAGTTAAAGAGAAATGATATGTTTTGGTTTAGAATCTGTTGCTGGTTAACTTTTTGTTGTTAGTATTTCCCTTGGGACTGCTATATAATGTATATCATATATAATGGTTATCTTATTATGGTTTTTTTCTTTTGATATTGTGGATCATGACTGGCCTTTGAAGATAAATAATTTGGACAATATGTAAGTAAATGATAACTCTTTTTAATGGGGTAGGGTCCCCTCAACCCTTACTTTTACCTATTATAAAAAAATAAAAAAAATTCTCAGTTGTTTATGTCATACATTACCTTAGAAGGACGGTATAAAGTGATATATGGTTACCACTTCCTTATGTTGAACCATGTCCGTAATGCCAAGCCCTATAATTTCCCTTTCTTCTTGTATACTTCCCTTGTGAAATCTATTAGAATGGTTGAGAAAGATACCTTCCCCTTACCTCTACACTAGGGCCTCATTAAATCCCTTCTTAGGCTAGGAACTCCCCTTTTGGGTAAAAATGATAAATTTGGGGCTTCTGCCGCTGAATGCTTGGCACCCAAGGAGGAAAATTTTAGTGAAGACATGTTTGGAAAACCCATGGCTAAAATAACCAGATCCAACCTGAGTCATGGTGTCATTAAAAAACGTAGCAGGGAAGAGGAGGCTCCTAATCTAGTTGAGGAAGTGGAGATTTTAGATTCGGGTGAGAACTAAGAAGGGAACCCAGACTTTTCAGTTTCCAGTAAGGACATGAAATTTTCTAAAGGGGATAACAGTGAGGAGATGACAAGTGAGAAATCTCCAAAAACTTTAGAAGATAAGTGTTCCAAGAACTCAGAGGAGGCCATTGAGAGCCTGCATGCTCTTAAAACTACCCAAACTAAATTATTTACCACCCAGGACTCTGTTGTCAAGTCTCATACTTTCATGTGGGAATTTGAGCATTGTAGGCTTGATACAGATATTAAAAGACATAGGATTAGTATGGTTTACATGGACTTGAAGGATCTGACTGATAAAATGGAAAATTTATCTTCTTTGGTTCTTAGTGAACAGCTCAAGAATGCCAATGAGAGGATCCTGGAGATGGCTAAGGATATGTTGAAGATGAAAGAATTTTTTTTTCTAGATTCGTGATGTCCATATCCTCAATGTTAAGAACTCCATCCACCATATCAAGCTATTAGCCGAGATGATTCATTCCATGGAACTTGCTAAGGAAAGAGAAAAAGAAGGAAAAGGCCCCAAAGTGAATATCCCTGAGCCTAACTATAAGTATTAGAAAGCTACCATCGACTCCCTTGTCAGATAATGGAACCATTGTATGAACTCTGTGGGGGAATTGATAAAAGAGTGATGAATAAAATGGGATATTGGTTTGCTACTGTTAGTTCTATGTTGTTTTGTTGTTAGTTTCTTGGTACTACGACTGTTAGTTATTTCATTGTTTATCTGTTGTTTGGATACTTTCCTTTATGGTTTTATTTCTTTGTTGTTTGTCTTGTGTTGCTTTGGGTTTTTGGTTGGGCCTAAATGTTAATCCCTTTTCCTCTTTGTAAGGAAATCATAACATTTTGTATCGGGTAGGGTCCCTTCAACCCTTTTTTACCTCTAATAAAAAAATATACATAAGTAATTCACATGAAAGTAAGGATGTGATGCGCGATTATATAAAATATTAGAGTAAAAACAATAATATATTAAATAAAATATACTTGTATCTAAAATATGTTGAGAGATATCAATGTCAAGGTATTTATATTGGAATTTGGAAATATTAGATTGATTAATAACTCCATACCTTCTCCTCTAATTTCCCAGTGACTCGTAAATAATTAGAAATTACAAATATAATTCTTAAGGATTATTCTCCTATATAAGAATTCCATATTACCAAATATTATGCCATCCGTGCATTATGAGAAGGAAAAAAGAGGAAATGAATCCCTAGAGAATACTTATAAAAATAATAAGCTACTCATTGTGATCTATGTAGGTAAATACAAAAAATATATTACTTGATATAGGGAAGTATACCAAAATTTCAAATGATCTATTCTAATTATAAGATGATGAAAATGAATTCATGCTATGCTAAAAAATAACCTTAAGAAAACTGATTTCATAGTTTAAGGAACATTGATATAAAAACTAAGTCAGTGCCCCACATTTTATATTATGAAAATTATTGTAAATTTAATATACTCTAATCAAAAATTGGAATGTATAAGACACTTCTCCAACAATAGGATCTCGACATAAAATATGTATTTGTATTTTTTAAAGGTGCAAGAGGTAGTGGGAATTTAGATGTTACACATAAATTTCACAAGCTATTTAATATGAGAGTTACTTAGAGTCCATAAGGGGATTGTTGAAACAAAAACAATTTAAAAAGATATAATGCATGCATTTGTTAAATGACCTAGATGGTTTGTAGGAAATACCATCTCTTAGGTTAGAAAACATGTTTACCAAAATTATTTACATGATGCCACATATAATAATTCTATAGTTAGATACATGAACATTTTGTAACAAGATAAAATTATATTTGTTGCTAGTAAATTCATCAAATTTAAAATATAATTCAAAAGAAATAATTGTAAAAAAATACCATTTTCACGTTTCTATCTCTCAATAAAAATTTCTATCATGGATAACCATATTTAAAACCATTAAAAATGAGCTTGATCTATAACATTAAAAATTGACCATCAAATTCTTAAAACAATGTCTTTTTTTTTGTCATTTCATACACAACTTAATGTTAACATTTAAATTTATTTTTTCATTAAAAAACTAGGTTGCTAATTTTTCATTCATATTTTAAATTTAACTGCATCACCATACCTAGCCTCATGTAACTTCAGCTTCAAACGAATGAAGATTTTTTACTAAAGAATCCTTGTGTATTTTTTTTCACAAATATTTATAGCCTCTTCATTTAAGTCATATTCTCAAATAATTTTACCATTTTCCTATTCCTACAAAATAATAATAATCAAAACCAAAATAGATCTATTACTTGGTAAAAGCAATACTGATTCCATCACCTATATTCACCAGTATGGATGTAAAAATTCAAAAACATAGACTGGAAACGGTCTATATTGCAACTTGATAATATCCTATGTGAATAGAGACTAGGGAACTCATAATATTTATTTGTAGCCTCAACGAAGGCATGATTTTAATTAACTAGAATATGAATGAAAGATGAAAGATGATAAAAGTATAAATTTAAGGATTGTATTGAAATCACACATATTTTTGGGTGATAAGATTATACAAATACATTTAAAAGGGAATATATATATATATATATGAATATAGGCATCACAATAATAAGCAAAAATTGTAATGGATGGATAAATAATTTGTGGATACATAACCTTAACCTGTATGAATCATTAGAAAAAATTATCCAAAGTTAAATTCAAAGGAGATGTGGATTTTCACAATATAATATTTAATTCCTATTTTTAGAATTGTTAATATGGGGATTTTGATACACTTTTCAACCTCCCCTATTTCATCCAAAATTATCTAAAATAATAAGGGTTTTGAAGGTGATTATGAACTTAAGCCTTGCTAAGAAAATATTTGTAACCCTAACTAAATCAAAATTAACTAAAATAGTTGATTGGAAAAACATGAGATATTGATTACCAACATCAATTATAAAGGACTAAGATATGTTTTAGCTGAAATTCACACTTTTTTTTTGGAAAAAAAACCAAAATTTTGTAATGAATTCCAAAAGTGGATCAAACACGAACTAGTTTTCAATACACTAATCATCATCAATGGTTAAATCATCTTAAACCATTAAAATATTAATTTATAATTCAATTTGATATACAAATACATATCACTCAATGTACAAGAAAAAATTATTGGTTTGGGTGCTCTAATGGGATATGTAATATGGTTTAAAAATAGAGAACTTATCCTTTTCAAATTTGGATCCTCTAACATTGATCCATAGGGATATAGAAAAAACACCACGTCATCAGAACAACAAGAATTAGAAGGGAAAATTAGAAGAATCAGAAGAAAATAGTTAAGTCATAGAAGCACCACATTCTATAGAGTGGTGGTTGCATAACTACCCCTCTCTAGACAATGGTGGTTCTGTAACCATCATGATGGATGCATAACCACCGGTCCACATATACCAACAGTCTTGTCACTGGATAAAACAGAAAAAAATGAACAACCATGGATTTTGAATGTCATGGTTATGTCTCATCCTTGGATGAATCTCTCTATCCTCCAGGGCAATGAATGACATGAGAAGAAATCTATAAATACAAGTGGAGCATGTGGAATTGAGAAATAATTGATGGGAGAAGTGAGTAAGAAACCATTGGTATTGGAGTTGATTTTTAGAAGAAAGGTGTAAGAGCAGAGAAACAAGTAGAGAGGGTGGAAGTAACATTTTTGTCTTCCTTCAACTTTTTGTATTGTGTATTCTCTTAAATTGGTTGAAATAACACTAGGTAGAAAGAGTAATTTCCCTTCCCGACTAGTTTTTCCTGAATATGGGGTTTTCCAGGATAAAAATATTGTGTTGTGTATTAAATTTTTCATATTTTATTGTTGTAAGTAGTTCTAAGCACTATATTTCATTCACTAACATTAAATAATTTTCATTTTAAAGAAAATTGGAAGTAGGAACAATAATTTTGTGATTTTGTAAGTTTCCAAAGTAGAGGTTTATAGGTCATTTTGTTATCAGAGTTAATAATAATATTCAAGGGACTATGGTATTCATCCTTATATGATTTTTATGAAAATGACAAGGTCTAAAGACAAAGAAGTAATATCTTGCGATACATAGATATCTACAAAAAAGGTGGAAACAAATTATTAGAGAAAAAATGGAAGAAGAGAACTTGGTCCATAGAATAGACATGCTGGAAAGCACTATGTGTTGATCAAAGAATACTTTTTAAAGATCACACAAGGATTCTGTGTGGGATAAAAGGCCTAGAACCAAGGGTGTGGAAGAACAGGAAGGATCCACGCGTGGAAGACAAGTTTAGCTTTCAGGACTTAGCCAATTTTGAGCATGGAGACCTATTTTTATAATATGGCATGAAAAACACACCAACGATGTGTTTTCATGTGCGCCACGCATTCCCTATATTTGGAGGAGTGGATCAAAGTGTTTTTCATGGAGATGATTAAAGAATAGGATTGACACTTCAGTTAACTGCAAGAGGACTATAGATAACACACTTACATGTGTGGCTATGCCTATAAACGGCGTGTGGCTATCAATAGCATGCGGCCTATTTATGGAATAGATAAGCGGTGAAGGGAAAGTCCCCACCCTATATATATGATGTTAGGTACATAGTAGAGGTGTGTGTGTAAGTGTAACAGAGAATATACAGAGTGTGTGTAAGTGCAATAGGGAATATACAGAGTGTGTGTAAGTGTAATAGAGAATATACATAGTGTGTGTAAGTGTAACAGAGAATATACAGAGTGTGTGTATATATGTGTGATATACACATATGAATGAATTATTGTATCACGTCCATATGTGCATTGGTATAGATTGACCATACTATAAGTAATTTCTATATTTATTAATAGATGGAAGATATTGGCTGAATCTAAGTGTCATTCTATGTGTAGTTGAGTAGTGCATGTTATTAATTCAATCATGATTACTATTTAATCTTGTTCTTTCATAGATCTGAGGGTAGCATGTTTTACAGAATGATGGATTAGTTATGAATCTATATGTTTCTTCCTTCATCATGCTAACATCCTACTACAACAACCCTAAAGAGGGACTTGGTACCTTTGTATGCTTCAAGTGAGTGTTCAGTCAAGGTTGAGTGATGTGCAAGTGTAACTAGGGTGTTATCTGGTAAATTCTAGGCTGCATCATTAGTTCCGTTGCTAAGACTTGTTGTAAATATCTTCCCCCCGGGTAGATATAGACATGCATAAGAATATGGAAACCAAAAAAACTCAAAGCTTGATGTTTAATGTGCCAAGGCGCACGTAAAAGGCACTCAGCAAGGAATGTCGACATATAAACGGATGCGCCATGGCGCACATAAAAGACGCTCAACAAGGAATGTCGACATGTAAAAGGATGCGCCAAGGTGTAGGTAAAAGGCGCTCAGTAAGGAATGTCGACATGCAAAAGGATGCGCCAAGGCGCAGGTAAAAGGTGCTCAACAAGGAATGTCGACATGTAAAAGGATGCGCCAAGGCGCAGGTAAAGGGCGCATGAAAATGGATGTCGACATGGAAAAGTATGCGCCAAGGTGCAGGTAAAGGGCGCATGAAAATGGATGTCGACATGGAAAAGGATGCGCCAAGGCGCAGGTAAAGGGCGCATGAAAATGGATGTTGACATGGAAAAAGATGCGCCAAGGCGCAGGTAAAGGACACATGAAAATGGATGTTGACATGGAAAAGGATGCGCCAAGGCATAGGTAAAGGGCACACGAAAGAGGATGTCGACACAAATGTGGATGCGCCTTTGGCGCAATTAAAAGGATGTCGACACAAATGTGGATGAGCCTTTGACACAGTTAAAAGGATGTCGACACAAATGTGGATGTGCATTTGGCGTAGTTAAAAGGATGTCGACACAAATGTGGATGCACCTTTGGTGCAGTTAAAGGAGGCGCAACATTCTGAGCGCTGACAGGAAGCAGACCCTAACCCAGATATTCAGACGGCCATAAATTTTCACAGGGAGCTCGGATTCACGCAAGGTTGGACTTTTCGGAAAGCTTACGAGGTCCTCTTTAATTGGGTGGGAAAAAGTTCTTAAAAATGCAAAATACAGTTCACCACTTTTTAAGTTTGCTAGGGTTCTCACCTACCACCATAATGAGATAAATTAAATGCAACCTGGAGGTGGTTGGGGTAGATTTGGATTTCCTCTCTCTTCCCTCTCTCATTCTTCCTATAAATTTTAAGGAGGGGCTTCTTTCTAAAGGTTGGAAATTCTTGTTTTACCCCTCCCTTCTTCTCTTTGGTAGGTGAATTTGTGGAGTTCAAACCTTCCATTTAAAACTATAATGTAACTTTGCCTTGTGGCATTTTGTAGTTTGTTGTATCAATATTTGGAGAAAATAATGCATGTCTGTGGATGATTCTCAACCCTCTCTATGTTCATTTGCATTCTCTTGATCTTTCACTGCAAATGTGGTTATCTATGCATGATCTTGCATTGCATTTTTATGGTTTGTGTTTATTGGCAAGACAGATGTTCTTCATTCCTCGGTGCATCACCTTTGTAGTTTAGGTTTTATTTTATGCATCTTCTTACCCTGTCTCCTTGGCAAGTTAGTTTAGGTTTTGAGTAAACCCTCTGCATTTTTACGTGTGCATCTGAATAGAGGAATAGGAACCAGCCTTCACCCAGAGAGCTTTTCCATTTTTGCAAGGTCCCACACTTGGGAAAAGCTCCATGTTATGCAATCGCACTGAGAGTCTCAACCCATCGTGTTGCAGACATTCAGGGGTGTTGTGATTTGACATCAACAAGACCTATTTTTTAGTTATTTTTAGGATGGTCCACGATGAAGACATATTTGTTAACTCCAGAAAGTATTGAAGAATGGATACACGATCTAGAGGAAGAATATGCATGGTGGTTCAGCAATGGATCTGAGTTTAATGCACGAACTTGGGTAGAACATAATCTGTATGACATCTTATAAGAGATTTTTTTCACTATCTTTCCATTAGAACTATATGAGTGGTTTACTACGTATGCATCTTAGTGGAACTAGAGGTATCACACACTTGTCTGGACACATGAAAAATTTCAGGCCTTTTATGATGCTGATCTGATTTGGACTCACGTTGTGGATACATGGTTTCATGTTCTAAACAGTTATATTCTAGAATATTCAATTTTGACGTACTCTTTCCTGGAGGTAGCTGAATTCCAGTTTTTGCGGTATCCAAGAGGAACATGTTTTCAAGGTATTCCACTGGCGATCAAGATCTTGATAGTAACTTTGAACTTGGAGAGTAAATCAATGGCTAACTAAACTTCACCATGCGTGAAGGCAAGAACATGTTTGGTTTAAGATGGTAGACCTAGTGGTAGAGAGGAAGAGAGAGGAAATGAGGCTTAAGTATAATGAGGCACATGAGAGGGAGATAGAGAAGCAACGTTCCATTATAGAAAGTATGGCATGGAGGAGAGAGATGGCTCGTGAAGGATTTACAGCTCATGTAGAAGACATGGAGCCAGAGCATTAGGAACTCCCCCATCTTGGAAATCATGATAGAGATCCCCCCTTGGCCTCACACAGAAGTGTACCAATAGAGATTACCTGGACCGTGGGCACACATCTTAATCCACATAGTGACCTAACCCTTGCGCTTGGTTTTCCAGTATCTAGTATGAAAAGTAACTGACAAGTTAACTTTGGAAGTAGGAGAGGAGTAAGTCAGGGATCAAGTACATCAATGGTAGGACAAATGGCTTCAATTTTATTTGGAGGAAATTTTTAAGGTGTATCATCCACATAGAATGTGAGAGCACAAAATTTTGTATTCACCTCTAGAAGTGGAACTACCTCACAGACTGCAGGGTATCAGTATAATACTACTATCAGATCACATGGTAGTACATCTATAGGTCCTATTATAACTACAGATGTAGGATTAGGAGGTATAGGTGGTTCTAGTTCAAGTGGATTTTGTGGTTCTGGAGGTAGAGGGAACACAGGAGGTTCTGGATCAGGTGGTCAAGGCCCGCAACAACCACAAAATATCTATATGGAGATGTATATTCGTCTCCCATAATATATAGGTATAGAGGATGCTACACAACATGTGCATATGTGTGAAATCTTATGGTGCACTAAAGGGATCATGGATTCTGAGTGTAAGGAAATTAAATTCACCGCTACATTATAGGGGTGTGCACATAGTTGGTATAGGAAGTTTGACACTGATCAAAATTGTGTGGATTATACAACATTGAGGGATTGTTTCTTGAAAGAGTTCCATATCCCTAAGTTTGAGTAGAAGATTATAAGTGCGCTCAAGGATATCAAGCAAGGCACTACTGAGAGTGTACATGAGTATGATGCTCATTTTAAGACACTTATATTTAAGCTATCTTATGATATTCATGCTAGCCAGCATGAACAGTGGTTCATTGGAGGATTGATTACACCTTTTAGAAGGGCATTATCATATAAGAAATACATGGATCTATGTGAAGCACTAGAAGCAGCTTTGCATGCTGAGGTATTTGGGAGAATTGACACTAGCGTTAGTCCATTCATAAAGGCACAAATTACAGCTATGGAAAAGTAGTTAGAGAATCTATCAGCAAATTCAGCCCATGAAAAATGCGCACAAATTTGGTGTATATATTGTGAAGTGGAAGGTCACACCAAGGATAGTTTCCCTCACATATATTTATGCTCATTACTGTTAGACTCATGATGCTAGTCACTGTCCTTTGTTACAGAACACAATAAGGAAGAATGTATCTTGCTTTTGCAAAATTTGTAGGTCCACAACCCATGATACTGAGGATTGTTGGTTGATTGGTCAGATATAAGATGTTATAGACTTTGGGTTATGAAAAAAAGTATAACAGATAATTCTAAAGGTAAGAATGAGCACCAAGATCGAGATCATAATAAAACACGCTATCAAAGGAATGTGGGGTGTTTTGAAGGATTTCGTGCAAGGGGACATGGATATCATTGTGGACATGGAGGATGAGGCCATGGTGGAGGAAGATGTGAGTTCCCTCATGGAACATGTTATACATGTGGATCCCCTAACCACTATAGGTTCGAATTTCCTTAGAATATTGCATGTTCTTTCTGCGGAAAGAACCATAGCTATGAAGAGTGATTGGACCTATATGAGCATCTGAGTAAGCAGCATAAGAAATAAAACAAATCCATCAAGATGGTTAGAATCCAACACGTGGTAGAAGATCAGTGGATGCCCAAGATAGTAGAAGGACTTGAGGCATTGATAGTGAAGATTACTACACGTGCTGAACTAGCATGCGTGAGAGAGGCATTACACCAAAAGCATACGATCGCCAAGGAGGAGGTTTTGCATGAAAGGTACCCAAATCCTGCTCATCAAAAGGAATTTTAATAGGATACCACATAAGTTCTCAGGAATATTCAGGGTGAGATAAAATACCTAAAGGAGCAGAAGAAAGCATCAGAGATAGTCCAAACTGATATTGATGATTTGCGAGAGGTTTGCAAGATGTTGCGCCAGGAGAACATTATTCCACTATTAGAAATTTTGTTAAAAGGGAACACTCCAGCGCAAGTCTTGAGACCAAACGGAATATTTTGCATGTAAATATTCCACCTTATAGAATTGAATATGAAAAATAAATTACTCTTAATGTTGTTGTTGATGGGTTTTTGTTGAGCAACATATTGATTAATATAGGTGTGGAAGTAAATGTTATTACATTAGATGCATGGGTACAAATGGGGAGGCCTCCATTACAGCCATCATCTAATGTGTTATTTATGGCAAACCAGACTAAGGACACTCCTATAGGAGTTTTGAAAGATGCATCTATAACTATACAAGGGGCCAGGTTCACTAGGGATTTTGAGGTATTAGCACTTATAGAAGCAAAAAAATTTCCAACCCTGTTTGGATGCCCTTGGTGTTATGTGAATAATGTTGACTTGAGATTCAATAAGGGGTATATAATCTTTGAAAACAAGGAGGAAATGGTTGTGATAGATTTGAAAAATGGAAATTCTACACTAAATGTTGAGCCTGTAAGTGAGGAGGACTTAAATAGAGTTTATGTACGCGCTATTTAGGACCCAGAGGTCAATGAGCCATCAAAAGAATGCATCCTACAGTGGGAGGATTATCAAGTTATTAGTGATCCTGTGAGTATTTCTTAGGAAAATTGGGCTCATGGTACATATTAATTAGTAGGACATGAGGTGAAAAGCGTGGTTGCACGTAAGAATGGAATTCATTCGATTCAACGGATAGGTAGCACAGTACCTTGGTATACAGAGGTAGAAAATCTTCCTGCATTTTTGAAGGCCATGGACTCATAATGGATAGATCAAATTAAGAGAAGATATATGTTAGTATATACACTATGTGGGATAGCAGCGCACTGGTGGGTAGTCCATAGAGATAATATTATAATCTGGGAAGAGATTAGAGTCACTTTGTCTACTAGGTTTATAAGGAACAATGCACCTATGCAAATCTGCACTTATCATGGTGATCAACTTGTTCAACATCACATTCAAGAGTGTGAGAGACTCTGGAAAACATGATAGGAGGCATTACCACCTTCACCCTAGGTACATCGACTGTATTCTATGCTACAAGGATACACACGTGCCTGATATGTATATGAAGAACTACATCGAGAGATTGGAAACTAGTAAGATTTAACTACAGGAATGATCCAAACTTTTGACTACTTCTCGACTAAACCTCCTCTAGAAGAGGCATTAAAATTTTTCAAGCACTTAATTATGGGAGATAGTGCAAAAGCAGAAGAGCATATTCAGGAATTATTTGGAGACGCAGAGTTTGGAGCACATTTTGAAAAGGAAGAATAAATGGACTCCATACTACTTGAACACACTTTCCTTGATAAAGAGAAAGGAAAGATGGTTTACGTCATGGATGGTTAGGAAGTTGAGAACCTAGATATTGAACATTCACAAGGGGTGTACGAGGTCTTAGATAATGCATAAAAGGATACACGTGCCTACCATGAACCCATGAATAAAAAGAAGGTGAATATAGGTTCGGAGGCTGAGCCTACGGAGGCCATAATTGGAGAATACTTTTCAGACTCGGAGGTAGAAAATATTATCAAGTTACTCGGGGATAATCAAGACTTATTCCCTTAAGAGTATCATAAACTTAAAGGTGTGCATGAATCACTTCGGGAAATGAATATAAAACTTAAGCATGGTGCACGACCAGTTAGAAAGAGACCTTACAAAATGAATCCTAATTTACGTGAAAAGGTAAAAGAAGAAATTGATAAAATTTTGAAATCTAGAATTATCAAGCCCCTTGATGAGTTATAATGGGTTATCCCGATGGTGATCAGTATTAAAAAGGATAGATGGATTAGAATTTGTGTGGAATACAGGGAGCTGAATGTTGCATGTGTCACATATCCATTCCCTGTGCCATTCACTAACCAAATACTAGGAGTTGCAGGGTACAAAATATATTCCTTCACAGATGGGTTTTTTGTGTATCATCAGGTTAGGATTTCTTAGGAGGATCAAGAAAAGACAACATTTACTACTGAATGAGGAAGTTTTACCTATACTGTGACACCTTTTGGATTGAAAAACATGCCTATTGTATTCTCGCACATAGTTTTTCAAGAATTCCAAGATTTTATTCACAAATTCTTACATGTTTACCGAGATGATTCGACAGTATATGGGCATGTGAAAGATCATTGTGGCAATCTGCACTTAATGTTTGAATGGTGCAGACAATTGAGCATCTATTTGAACATCAAGAAGTGCATATTTGCTACACCATTTGGGATATTGTTAGGACGTATAATTTGTAAGGAAGGTTTGTTGGTTGATCCAACCAAGGTTGCAGTCATTTTAGGCCTAGAAGTTCCTACAACCAAAGTGAGGTGCATGGATTTTTAGGTCATATAAGATATTATAGAAAATTCATCAAAGGGTATGCCAAAATTGTTTAACCCTTGGAATAATTACTAAAGGGGAAAGGTACATTTTATTTGGGAGAACCACAACAACGCACATTTGAGATATTAAAAGAGAAAATTACTATTGTGTGCATTCTGGGCTTTCCCTCATGGGATAAGCCATTTCATGTGCATGTGGACACTTCTGGCATGGCCATTTGCATTTTGTTAGCTCAACCTGGTGAAGGCATTATAGATCATCTAATATGTTTTGCCAGTAGGAAGCTGACTCCTACTGAACAGAGTTATACAACTGCAGAGCGTGAAGCTTTTTCAATTATTTATGCATTACAGAAGTTTCAATAGTACTTGTTAGCAACACCATTTGCATTTTATACAGATCACATGAAATCGAAGTACTTGGTAAACAATCCCATCTTACAGGGGCACATATGCATATGAGTGCTCCTATTTCAAGAGTTTGACTTCACAGTTGTGATGAAGACATGGAAAAGTAATTTTGGACCAGACCATTTATCTAGAAGCAATTTAGGAGAGGATGTGCAAAAAATTGAAGAAAACATTCCAGATGCACAATTATATAGGTTACAACGCACACCCATAGAATTATAAGACATTGTTATATTTCTATGAATAGGTATGGCACCAGAAGGAATGAAAGAATTAGGAAAGAAGCATCTTGCTATATGCGTGACACCGTTTATGTTAATCAGTGGTGACCTTACAAGCTAGGAAGAGATAAAGTATTACGTCGTTGTGTATTAGAGCATGAGCATAAGGATATCATGGAAGAAGCTCATGGTGGTATTGCAGGACACCATTATGCAGGTGATGTGACTGCCTAGAAGATCCTACTTGTTGGATTATGGTGGGAGACATTGTATAAGGATTGTAAAGAATATTGTAAGGCATGTGATCATTTTCAGTGCCTAGGAAAACTAGGGCAAAGAGATGATATGCCTTTGAGACTGATTACTAGTATCAAATCATTTGAGAAAAGGGCCATTGACTTTGTAGGACCTATTTCTCTAGCCACATGTAGAACTGGATCACACTATATCATTACTTGCATATATTATCTCACATGGTGGGCAGAAGCAGCACCTACCAAGGACTGTACGGAAGCTACAACAACTAGGTTTCTATGGGAGAATGTTCTTACAAGGTATGGATGTCCCTTAATATTGACAAGTGATAGACGTACACACTTTTTTAATGAGACAATTAGGATCCTATTAGATGAGTTTATGGTTGCACACCATAAAAATACACACTACCATCCTCAAAAAAATGGAACTACTGAGGCCTTCAACAAGATTTTGAGCTAGACTTTGACAAAAAAATTTGATGTTGGAAGAAAGGATTGGGATGAAAAATTGGCAGTTGTTCTTTAGGCATATAGAACAAATTACAAGAGATTGAACAAAGCCACACAGTTTCAGTTGGTGTTTGGCACGGAAGCTATTCTCCCTATAGAATTTATGTTACCTTCTTTGCACATTTTGCGTGCTGGAGGTCTAGATGATGAACAGGATTTACAAGAGTGTATCAAAAATATGATTCAACTAAATGAGTGATGAGCCATAACATGGTGTAGTCAGAAGCAGGAAAAGGCCCGACAAAAGGTATGGAATGATAGAAACATAAGGGATAAGAATTTTGAGATTGGACAAATGGTACTTCTTTATGACTAAAAGTTCTTGTGCCATCTAGGAAAGCTCAAAGTACACTGGTTGGGGTCTTATGTCATCACTTCTATACTTGAATTATGTGCTTACCATTTAAAAGAACTTGATGGAACATGGCTACTCAGTTAATTTAACGGGAGTAGGTTGAAGCCCTACTATAAATAAGTCTTCTTAGTGTTTGTAATAAGGTAGTATTTCCATTTAGCTTCAGTTTTCAATTCTGTATTTCCTTCATTATTGTTATGTTTTGTCAATTTAGTTGTTGTTTTCATGTAATAAGCATGCTTGCATGCATGAAGATAATTACTATATGAAGAATGTTTATGTACAAAGGACTGCACATACCCTTCGTGTGGGGTAGTTGTAGCTATCCAAGAAAAATAATGTGGGAATTGAAAGGTGAAAGGAATAAGTTATTACAATTGTGCTTTAAGTCAAAAGAAGATTGCTTTAAGTAAAAATTGACCAAGGATTGAGATGAATGAAAGAAAAATATAATGTGAGGTAAGCAGAGGCCATGATAGCTACCAAGAGAAGGTACATTGATGAGGTACTCGGGTACAAGGGTGTGCACTGAAGAGAAATCTGTGACCAGAGGTTATGAAGGTGCACTAGAAGGTTATAGCTAGGGTGTGAACATGTACCGCATAAGATGAAAAAATTTGATCAATGAATGAGGGGATATTTGGTAGGTGAATGAGCAATAAATGAATCAAAATTTGAAATAATTATATAAGGATGGAATGTGGTTTCATTTTTACCATTGTGACTAAGAGTATTTGAGGAAAGAGCCAAGTGCAAAGAGCTGAGTGATCGAGTTAAGGTGTGTAGGGTTTAAAACTAAGTGTTACAACTAGATCTATGTGACAAGAAGCTTACATCCTCAGTGGTGAAGGGTTTGAGAAAAATAGGGAGACAGAAAAGAGTTAGGTTACAAAGTTTCCACCTAGGGTACAATTGAATAGAGATAGGGTTTGATTTGCAAAGTTACAGAGTTAAAGAGGAGACATTTGTAAGGTAAAAATGGCACCTAAGAAGGCATCTGCAGCAGCCATAAAAGGAAAGAAGAAGGTGGTCATTGAGGAGGAAGAGATGGCACCCAAAATCCATTTTTCAGAAATGTAATATCCAGAAGGAGTTATCATTGGCTAGGAATGAGATTCACCCATCAAAAAGAAAAAAGTAAGTGAATACAATTACAGGACTTTGGAGAACAAGAAGGATCTCGATTCCTTCCTCACTACTAGGATGAACAAGCACACGGTAGATGACATGCCAGTTTATGAAGATGCAAGTGAGAATCTTCTAAAGAGAATTAGGGTCTACCAATTATATGAGCTTCCATATTTTGGGAAGTATGAGCCCTTATATCCGTGGTTCATGAGAAGGGTGCATAAGAAATTCTTCTACTTTATAGGACACAGAGTTAGAATCTCATCTACGCTTATCTCATCAGTTACACGTTTGAAGGCCAAATGAGAGGACATAAAAATTAATCTCACAGATAAAGTCATGCTTTTGAAAAATAGATAGGATTTTGGGTACCTGAAGGTTCCACGCAGAATGGATATAGACAAATTGAAGAAATGTCCTGTTGTGTAAGTTGTAGCACACCTTGTTACCAAGTTGAATGATCAAGAGTGGTGGTCATTGGTAACTACTATGTGGTTATGCATGGTGCATAAGATGTCATAAGGGACAATCTATAACATTGCAGGCTATATTGGAGAGAAAATCGTCGAAGCAGTGCACACAAGAGGGAAGATCAGCTTTGGGGTTGTTCTACTATCACTAGTATTCATGGAGATTGGAGAACCAGAAATACTGAAGTAAAAAGTATGGGAATACTCCATGGAGAATAAGTCACTGGATAAAATATTCAGAAAGTATCTATGTAAAGGGGAAATGACATATGATGTAAATAAAATGGAAGAGAAATGGTATGACAGGCTTCGCGTGGCATTTGGGGAGGAGTGGGGCAACCCAAAGGACCTACCAGCAGTGGTAGGGAAACAAGTCATGCTTTTTGTATATCAGCATTTCTACAATGTGTGTTTCCCAATGAAAGATGGAGTCCGGAGCCCTTGGTGTAAATTACCTTACGCATTCACTGCAAGGTATTTCCAAGCATCTATTCATATATTTACAGACACACACCGACTGGTATTCAATGCAGATAAGTTAGACTATGAATACCATACATTGAGGAAGAAGTATGTGTGTCCTAGCAGAAGTACTTATATAGAGAGGATCATTTCAGAGGTGCTGAATATTAATCCAATAAGTCTGGATGTAGCAGATGTTGGGGCAACATTGGTGTATCTCTAGCTAAAGCCAAAGATGGAGAATAAAAATTATGTGGAAGGTGAGTTCGCACTTCTAGCACCACCGAAGGGAAAGAATACAATGGATAACATCCCAATGCCTAAGCCCATGAAGCCAATTGAAGTGGAGGATGAGGAGGAGGAGCATGAAGATAGAGGTGGTTTGGAGCATAGAGGTAAGAAACATCATACAAATAAGGGTGAAGTTAAATGTGCCATTACACCACCTCAGCCACAAGAGGGAGATGATGAAGACTTGAATGTAGTCCAAGGGGAGAAAAAGTTTAAGATGGTGTTTAGGAGAACAAGGACCCAAGGTGCTACTCCAACCATGGTGTGAAAATCACCCATACTCTCTCCACAAAAGGAGGTGATTGTGCAAATAAGGAGGAAACTAAAGTTAAATGAGGAGGCAAAAGAGTTAGAGGAAAGTGTGCCTAATTCTCCTACACTTCCATATAACATAGAAGAAAAAGGTGAGGAATGAAAGGAAAAAGAAGAGGATGATAAAAGACTAGAGGAGACAGGTGTAGAGGATGTTCAGTACATGGAGACACAAGTACCAAATTTGGAAGCTAAAGTTCATAAGTAGCAATAGTCTAGAAGAAAAAGTGGAGAGCACATTCCACCAGCCATGGGGTATGCAAAGGATGCATGAAAAATTATCCGCGCCCACTTCCAGAGCATGATAACACAGAAGGATTTATTTGGCTAGGAGCTAATGGATGAGGATATGGTTATTGTGCGCACTCAAAATCAACTATCATGGTCAATGAAAACCCACTTGGATGAGCCTGAATTTGATGTGTGTGAAGAGTCATGTGTTTCAAGATGACTGAAGAAGGCACCCCAAGTGAGACACATGACAGTAAAGCCTATAGTAATGTCAGATGAGCAGGTAAATAATGCATTGGTCAAGGTTTATGCTGAAGTGGCTAGTAGAAACATGGGAAAAGCTGCAATGATCAAAGCGTTGCGTGAGGAGCTGAAGACAAAGGATGTAGAGATAGTGCACATAACATAGGAGAGGGAATTTGCACAGAATAAAAATGAGGTGTTTATCAGCATTGTAAAGGAGATTGGGGACGATGTTATCAGAGCAAGGTCACACTTGGAGGCCAAGGTACCACAGACGTTTCCTTTAGTGATACACTATGTAGGAAATTTGGTGGACTTGGTACTTGAAGATTAACCTATGTGTATGTCAGTGCCAAGAAGCTCAAAGAAATATGCCAAACAAGAGAAATCATTAGTGATGTGAAAGATTCCATCTTATGAAGGGCTATTACAAGTGATACAGGAAGTATTGAAGAAATCAAACTAGGCTTTAAACATATGCACAACTCTAGAGGTGCTTATCAACATAAAGACCCTAGAAGAAAACAATGAGTCTTAGAAAGTGATGAAGGATGAGACATTGGGCCACTTAGAAATATTGTCAATGGTTAAATAGAAGCACGAGGCCCTAGTAGCAACACAAGAGCCACACAAGACTCGGCTGGAAGAGCTTAGGAAGATAATTACGTAAAAGATGGATCTTTTAGAAGGGAGAATGACATCAATGTCCAACGTTGTGTTAGTTTTGTAGAATGAGAAAGGAGAGATTGTGAGGGATGAGTTGGAATCCATTTTTGTGGACATCCCATAAAAAGTAGAATAAGCACTCACTGAATGACAAGTTTTGGAGGTTGAAATAAAGGAGTATCCAGAGTTGATACTTCAAACTAATACAGAGGAGGCCACCTCATAACCTCATAAAAATTATTTATTTATCTACATTCTTTCATTCTTATTCTTTCCATTATTCTATTATTTACTTCAATTTTTAGAGATACCCATTATCAGGATGACAATGAGATTAGTGTGGGGTAATGTTGATCAAAGAATACTTGTCAAAGATCAAACAAGGAGTCTGCGTGGGATAGAAGGCCCAGAACCAAGGGCATGGAAGAATAGGAAGGACTTGTGTGTGGAAGAAAAGTTCATCTTTCACGACTTAGCCAATTTTGAGCATGAACACCTTTTTTTAGAAGATGGCAGGCGGAACACACCAGCGATGTAGACATGTGAACGTCATGCATTACCTATCTTTGGAGGAGTGGATCTAATTGTTTTGCATGGAGATGAGATAATAATAGCATTAACACTTTAGTTAACTACAAGAGGACTATAGATAGCACACTTGCATGTGTGGCTATGCCTGTAAATGGCATGTGGCTATCAATAGCATGCGGTCTATTTTTGGAATAGATAAGCGGTGAAGGGAAAGTACCCACCTTATATATATGATGTTAGGTACATAGTAGAGGTGTGTGTGTGTAAGTGTAATAGAGAATATACAGAGTGTGTGTAAGTGTAACAGAGAATATACATAGTGTGTGTAAGTATAATAGAGAATATATAGAGTGTGTGTATATATGTGTGATATACACATATGACTGAATTACTATATCAGATCCATATGTGCATTGGTATAGATTGACAATACTATAAGGAGCTTCTATATTTATTAATAGATGGAAGATATTGGCTGAATCTAAGTGTCATTCTATGTGTAGTTGATTAGTGCATGTTATTAATTCAATCATGATTACTGTTTAATCTTGTTCTTTCATAGATATGAGGGTATCATGCATTATAGAATGATGAATTAGTTATGAATCTATATGTTTCTTCCTTCATTATTCTAACATCCTGCTACAACAACCATAAAGAGGGACCTGGTACCTTTGTACGCTTTGGGTGAGTGCTTAGTCAAGGCTGAGTGATGTGCCAGTGTAACTAGGGTGTTATCTGGTAAATTCCAGGATGCATCACTATGGATAGTGTGTTTCAACACTAAAGGGAAATATAAGATCAAAAAATGACACCAACAGTTAATCAAGACTCCATATACTTAGTGGTTTGAGCTTTGGCCAAGAAATTTTTCATATGAAAGATCCATGATGAGGAAGAGGTGGAGTAAAAAGATGAAACTCCAATTGAAATGGGAAGGTAAAATCTGATCAAACACCTTTTAAAGTTGAAAATAAATTTTAGATTAAAATATTTCAAGGATAAGTACATGCGGAATTACTAGATAAATGGTTAAATAAATTGGACGTTTATTTTAGTGTGTATAATATCACTGAGGCACAAAGGATCACCTTTGCATGTCTCAAGATGGAAGGACACACTATGGTTTGGTAGGAAACCCATCAAACCACTTGAAAATATGAAGCATCCTATTGTAAGTTCTTCGGAGGGTTTTAAATAATTGCTAAGGGGAAATTTTTATCCTATTGGCTATAAGACTGACAATATCATTAAATGGCATCATTTTAGACAAACCAGTGGTCAAAGTGTGCAAGATTACACTCCAAAGTTTAGGAGGTAAGCCATGTTTCTCAATATGGAATTGGAGGATGAGGATATTTTTACCAAGTATTTGGGAGGACTTCACACTCATGTATGAAGAAAGGTCATCTCCATGAAACCCAAAGATCTCAATAAAGCATGTTTATAATCATATTACATAGATGATGAGAAGAAAAAAGGAGAAGTGAAATCAAAGACAAAGAAGCCAATAAATCATCCAAAGAAAGACTAGGGAAAATTAATTCACAAATAAAAATGGAAAGCTAAAAATACCACTACCACCTTAAATACTTATAAAGATCCTAAGAATTTTCACAAAATTGTGTTATCAATGGTCATACAGATGCTACATGTTGGAATTTTCATCCAAAATTTCATCCAAAGAACCAAACCAAGGACTCCAAGAAGTTAATGGCATTTGTAAAGACACATAGGGAGGTGGAAATAGAGGATGATTCTGATGTAGATGAGTAGCTGGGATGCACAGATACCAACATGGACATATAGGAATAAGAGGAAGAAATGAGTAAACTATTTCAAATCAAAATCAAAATTAAGAGGACTAAGGTAAGTTCTTTGTTTGATATTGGTTCTCAATCTAATTTGATTTCTGATACAGTTGTAAATAATCTTATTCTTGACACTTATGAGCATCCACATCATTACTATTTGGGATGGGTGAATAAGGGTGTAGAAATTATGGTAACACAAAGATGTAAGTTCAAGTTTGGGATCAATTCTCAATATATAGATGTCTTAGCAGATGATGTATTTGATGTTGTTTTCGAGGGTCCTTACTTATATATCAGGGATTTTATATTCATGAGAAGGGAGATTCTATATAGATAGGTTAATTATGGAGTCAGTTGTAATATTCGAGCACACCAGCATAAGCCAAAAATTTCCATGGTAAGTGCTAACTAAGCAAAGATACTAATTTAGGAAAATCATAATCAGTTTTGTTTACTCTTATTGAAAGATAGGCAAGATGGGGTATAAATTTCAGATTTTTCTAACCAAGGGATGAAGGATTTGGATAAATTAATTCAGTTTTTTCAAGAATTTTTCCAAACTCCCAATGGGTTATCACCAAAATTAAAACTAGAGCATGAGATTCAGTTGTTTCAAAAATCCTGTCTACCAAATATCTGGTTATATACACAATCCTTATTGGATAGTGTAGATGTAAATAAACAACTTCATGAGCTATTATACTAAGGGGTGATACACCCAAGAATGTCAGAATGTTTTTCTCCTACTGTGATGGTGCCAAATAAGGATGGTTCTTGGAGAATTTGCATCGACTAACAAGATTTGAACAAGATTACCATAAAGAATAGATATCCAATCCCCTGCATAGATGATCTCTTGGAAAAAATTCAACATGCAATGTTCTTCACAAAGTTGGATCTCATGTCTTGTTATCACCAATTTGGGATGAAGGAGGAGAATTTATGGAATACTTCCTTAAATTAATAATAGGGTTTGTATGAGTAAGCAGTACTTTCATTTGGTTTATGTAACACACTTGCTACATTTATGAGATTTATGAATGATGTATTGTGGGATTTCATAAATACATGTTTCATTGTATATTTAGATGATATTCTGATTTTTAGTACCACATGGAAGGAACATCTAATACATTTGCATAAATTCTTGCAATTTCTCAAGGAAAAACAATTGATATACAACATGAAGAATTATGAATTTTCTAAACAATCACTTATCTATCTTGGGAACGTGGTTGGAGGAGGAGAGATACAAGTGGATCCAATCATGTGGAATCCATCACCAATTGGGGCCAACACCAATATCATCTACAGAGACTATGATTTTTTTGGGAGTAGTAAAATACATGAGGAAGTTCATTTTGGGATTCTCTGTTATTGTAGCACCTCTACACACAACAGTCACAAAGAGTAAGGGTTTTGACTGGGGTAAGGAAAAATATTAGGCTTTTGAGTTATTAAAATAAAAAATTAGTCTTGATCCAGTTCTTTCTCTTCCTTGTTTGCATAATCCCTTTCAAGTAGAGATAAATGCTAGTTATTATGATATGAGAGTATAGTGTTGCTACAAGGAGGTAAGTCAGTATGTTATCATTATGAAAATTTCACTTCAACAGTTAAGGGATATTGAGTACATGATAAAGAAATGTATACCCTATTTCATGTAACAAATAAATCTAAAGATTATTTGTGGGGTAAAGAAACTGTTGTGCACACTAACCACAAACCTCTCCAATATTTACCTTAGACACAAATATTGCACATTAGACAATATTTAGCCCGGTCTTATCAAGTATACATCGTACTAATTAATCCCACCTTTTTGACATATTTGTTTTATATTTTCCTTCTTCTTTCCCGCATATTTCCCGATACCTATCCACCCATTTCACAACTTCCCTAATATTCTAGCCTTGATTCTGGGCACCCTAACCTGTACTGGTGTGCCCCAAGGCACCATGGTCCTACCCAAGGTTCCCCTCTCTATTTTAACCTCTTTTTCTCTTCTTTGGGTCACTTCTAACCATTAGTCTCCCTTATATTTTCCTTAGTTGGCATTTTCGGGATTAATTTTGAAATAAAACTTCATATCCCTATAAATATAAAGCTTATAAGACCATAATGAGGGTCCTAGGTCATTGTATCCTATCACTAGTATCACTCCATCTTAGACTGCATCTATTGCACCATCTCCATCAACATAGCTCCATGCATCATAGCTAGAAAAGTGTGCATCACATCCGCTCACACATTCTTAGAGGAGGGATTCTATTCATTCTATTCTACTATCTACATCTTTTATAGCTACCAAAGCTCACTATTTCACAAAGTGTAACTAGCACGAGAGTACCTAGGGCACAACATACAAAAACTCACCAGAAATACATCAAGTTCTGTAATGTAGAGCAGTGCTCAACAATTAGTCCACTTATTTGGTGGATAAGGTCAATATCACCCCTTCTTCTTCTTATTTTGCATGGCATGATATAGCTCATTCGGCGAATCCAGTGCGACAAATAGATAATATTTGTGACACTCTTCTAGCCCAGAAAAATTTAAATCTTGAAAATATTCGAGGAATACAAATCCCAGAATCAAGATAGTAGTCCTTGGGGGTGCTCCAATCCCTTCCCAAGTGCTCCAGTACTTTTTAATCCTCCATATCTAGCCTTTATAGGAGATTTGTGCAGCTATTCCTTCTTCTGGAATTCACTATCAAACCTATGACACTCTGCAACAATCCCCGGAAATCAACTAAGTCATTTCTCTTTAATTCCTCACATATTTAGGGTTTTATTTCACTTAATATAATTATTTAGGATTATTTCACACAACTTATTGCATTTATACAACGTTTTAGTCCTCCTATATTAGATTAACTAGGGTTACTATTTCCTAGCATAATAGTTTTATTTTAGTTAATCATTTTTATGAACCTGGCATATCTTTCTAGCACCTTCGAGGGATTTAAATTTTCTTCCCTATTATCATTATAATTTTTCACTTATATTTTTATACACAACTTATTCCCTGTCTTTGCTACCATGAGTGTATATATTCACGCATACTTACAAAAACACCTGGATTGTGTCCTTTGCCTCCAAAAATACTTAGCTACCCATTATGTTTCTCCACACATATTGTCATACTATGTTTACCATAAGTTTATTTCAGATTTATCCCTTGAGGAAGATCAAATTATTTTCACATCTGATGATCTCCTGCCTCCAGATTTCTTAGCCCATGACCCTCCCTTATATATCCAAGTTTGTATCAATAAAGTAGGTGTCAAAAGGACATTATTTGATAATGGATCTGGCCTCAATATTTGTAATGTTACCTTTCTTCACCACTTAGGTATTTCATAATCATCTCTCACTCCATCATCTATTTCCATTTGTGGATTTGATAACATCCCTAAGTGTGTGTTAGGTATTGTAAACCTCCCTATTACTATTGGTCGAAATATAGTTATCATTCCATGTCATGTCATGCCTAATGACATCAACTAGAACATCCTCCTTGGAAGACCTTGGATCCATTCCATGCATGGGGTCCCTTCTACACTACATGATAATTTTAAATTTTGACATCAAGGCACTGTCTACGATGTGTTGGTTGACCCATCTCCTTTTCAATATTGTAACTCAATTGAGAATTCTAGTGATCCTTCTGCCAACAAATCCTAGGATTTTTCTTGATATGTGTCAGGGTATGACTATTTACAGCGTTATGGTTTAAATAATACTAGCACACAAGACCTTAAAGCCACAATCCCTGGAAATTTTCCTACATAGATACATAATCATGGGTTAGGCTATCACTCTATTCTCTCTATAGATTTTTATACTACCTTTAATCCTCCTCCACATAATCAACCCTTATTATAATCAATTTAGGCTATACATTCATTTTTTCATGACAAGTTTCAAGATATAGAATATGTTATTACATATTTCAAATCTGAAATCCAACATCTTAATGACACTTCTCAATCACGTGTTTCTCCTCCTCTTACATTTCATATGAAATCTAGGTCCACTACATGTCATATAATTGGCCCTCAGGACATGCCATCACCTGAGCCTCTTATACTTGAATGTAATAATAATGCTACATCCTAATGGATTCCTAACCTTGAGTCATCAATACCTAATGATAAAAAACTTTCTAGAAATCAATTAAGTACCTCCTCTCAATTCATCCATGACACTACCAAGTAAAATTCTGCAACCACCTTTAACAAATAGTCCACCTCCTTCTCCTACCAACACTTCTACAGCATCACCAATCCCACATAAGCTCCAACCAATCACTTTTGACAAGGAAACTACTCCTACTAGTGGTTATTTCATATTTCCAATGGCATCATTGTCTCATGGTTTTAATGTTGTTTTGGCCTACCATTTTTTGGGCCCTCTCTCCTATCACGACATAACCAATGCTCTCCCACGATGGCATGTCACCTCTTATGTGGCTGCATAGATTGTTATCTTCATAGTACGTTTAGGGGAAATAACACCCTACACAACCCTAATCACTCGCATATTAGTCATCTTTATATAGGCATACAATATCATGCATTTTAATAACCCTCGTTACCTGATGACCGCACACCTAGCGCGTTCGGTTCACATTGGATACGTGTTTGATGGAGTTCCATTAGCAACTAGAACCCCACACACTTCAAACTAACTCCTACCGAACCAATACTAATACATCCTACATCTTGCTATACATACCTCATTACTACAGGCATTTTCTACCTCATCTATCTCATACACGCTACACTTAGTCGATCATCATATATGAGTCTGAGTTTTCTATGTTCATCCATAACATCCTAATACATTAATACATCCTTATACCTACATTTCCTATACTTGTGTCTAGTTATCTATCGTCATTTACACATTTACTTTCTAACTATGGCGAATAATTACATTACCTATACCACATATTCACATACCTTGGTAATATACACTACCTTGTTCCACGCGCTACACTCACCACCCTATGATGCACTTTAGTTCCTCAGTCCATACTCAACTGTCGAGGGTTTACCAATCAAATGGAACTCACCTACACATGACATTCCATCATACCACAATCATTGGACTAGTGACCAACGCTCTAGGCCATATCGTCACCCACACCCATCATCATGTAGTGGTATACACCTTAAGTTAGATAACCACTCCTTCTATCAAATCTACATCCTTCTATCATCTTCTCTTATATCATCCTCTTTCATTTATAAATTCCACACTTATTCCATTACACTGGAAAGCCCTCACTCATCACTTAGTGGTATATACCTTAGGTTAAATCACCACTTCATTTATCCATTTCACATTATCCTATTACATCCAATCATCAACTATTCTATCACACTATTCTCATTTGTTCTACCACATCATCATTCCTCCTACTCAGCCATTAGTGGTATAATCTTTAGGCTAAATCACCACCCTAATCTTATTCATCACATATTGGTCTATGCTTAGTGCTACCATCACTACCTTTTACTATTCACCTCCTACTTATCTATGCTTCATTACACCATCAGGCCCATATATCGGAATATCTATAAGCTAGATATCCACCTTCTTCTCCATATGTAGTGATATTACACTTAGGGATTATAAATCATCACTCTTCTAATAAATAAATTCAGCATATATGCTTAGGCTTAGGTCCACGCCATATTTCTATAACATATTATCACATACTTCCTCTGCTATAGTGAGA
>CM034151.1:457185415-457255320 GCA_019776745.2 Taxus chinensis | reverse complement strand
GTAATCTCTTCCTTGTGAAATTTTGTATCCTCCTCAACCTTAATTGAAATGAATAAAGGTGGTTTTAAGGAATTTGATGGTGGTTTTGAAGAATCTGATGGTTGTATTTCAAGGGATGGGGCTGGGAAGTTACAGAGGCAACTCTGGCTCTCTTTTGCTTACACAAGCTTCTCCAATGCTCCTCAAACTCTGTTGCAATCCTCCAATATACTTCAACCTGCTCTGAAACCAAATGTAATTTCACAAATAGGGACGGAAGCCTGTATATTTTATTAATGTGAAATTGATTAACCATTACAATGGAGTACTACAATATTTATACATATTGGACAACAATGTGCAGACAAACAAATATGTTGCATAGGTAAAACCATACAACTACTTCCAATAATACATCCGGGAAGCATATAAATTGTTATAATAATTGTAACAATTATCCCTGTGAAACAAAAAGAAAAATATTTTAAAACCATATAACAACTTACAATTATATTATGGTTTATAATATAACCATATAATATGATTATTTAATTAATAAAATAAATTAAATAATAAATCATATAATGCATAATTAATTTATCCTAACAATCTATCCTAAACTATTGGGCATGAATGAGGACTTATGTGGTCGCATGCATTTTGGTGATGGTTCCTAAGGCATTTATGATGTTGATAAGGTGTTTAATGTATGCGGTACTACCAGCTTTTACAGGGGCTAGTTGGCTTGGTAGAGGCTTAGGTGGCAGTATCACTAAAATTTAAAATGCTTGTTATTTTTGACTTGGCATTTGCTAGACTTGGCAAGTGGTGGAAAGAAAGATTAGGCGGGAGATTTTGAATTAATGGAATTAATTGCTTTCGGTTTATGAGCCCAAACCATCTTGGTAGGCATGCTAGAGGATTTTTCTTGGGTTGTTTCACTTTACATGCTTTTCAATTTTTACTCTGCATGCACTCTGGTTTTTCAAACCAGTAGATTGAACTGCACTTCATGGCTATTTTTGAAGTTTCAAATCTATTTTCATTTCATGGAATTTATAAGAGGCATTGTGGAAGAGGTATCTAGTTGTTTGATCTTTCATGGAGAAGAGAAGAAGTAGTGAGCTTGGGTGGAGGTCTTCTTCGATTTGACATAGACACTATCAGGCATGATAGGCTCTAACTGTTAAAATATCTTGCTTTCCTCTAAGTGTTTTCATTAAAGCAACTATGCTCTGTTGATATTTATGCATTACATGATGTACTTGGTTGTTTGGTTACTAATTTTATTAAATCTTGAATTCTTGGTTTCAAATCCTTTGCAAAAGCGGTCTAGTTTAAAATATAGTATGTGTTTGTTTAAGCACGTGAGAAAAAAAAATACATGCAAGAATGACTTTGTAACTCTGCTTGGCTTAATTGGATTTGGTAGCTAATGGTTATGGTTTTTCTAACTTTGGTACCAATGTATTATTGCTTAAGTTCTTTGGAGAATCTGGTGTTCCACCTATTTCTATTGAAACTAATGTTTTGTGATCTAGAGCTAGTAAAAAGCTCATGTTTGTTTATGAAAACTTGTATGCAAGCTCGAGTTCTATTGGAAACTTGTTGGGTATTTTGGAATTTTTGTAGGGTTCTTGGTACTATGATGATTGTGTTTCATTTCATAAATATAAGGAACTTTGAATGGAGTAGTAGATGGCTTGGTTCTTGTTTTCTAACTTATGAACATTTGTTGTTGCTGAAACCCTAACATGGCGTGATATTGTGTGGTATTATCATCAAATTATGGACTATTACTAGTCCAAATTTGGTTGGTGTTTATGTTTTATTATGACCATATGTATTGTATTGAGAGTTCATTAAGAATATGGCCTTTGTAATTTTATGGTGTTTAGGTCTGAACTCTTTTAGTGATCTTACAAACTGCTTCAGTTGACAAGCAAGGTTTGATAAGATAGTTATTTGAAAATGAAGCTTGATTCTTAATTCAAATTGTTTAAATGTTTATTCTTTACATTTTATTTAGTATTACAATGCGGGAGTTATATTAACCCAATATGGGGTGATATGATACAAAGAAAGTTAGGGAAACTCTTTCTTAATTATTAGAAATGGAAACCTGAGTAAGGTGTTGGTTCAGTTGGTATTCCTTCTAGTTTTCCTTGTTTAAGATGTAAACCAAGAGGGAACATAAGCTACCTGACCTTTCTTATAATCATTTGAACAATTTTTATCTTGGTAGGAACTTATGTTCAATATTGTGCTCAGATTTGTATTTCAAGTCTTGGAAAGAACGTATTTTCTGAAATATGTTGTTAGATCTTGTCATTTAGTTTGACTTCATATCTGAGGCAGAATATTGTAAACTCAGATCTTCTAAAAATAAACAGTTGCGTGCATAAGAATTAGTTGAATGTGTATGGGGAAAACTAGAACATGGTCTTGTGAGATGTTTGGTAAACTCTACGAGTTTTGACTGGAATCATCTTTGTAGTTTATCGTTCTTAATGAGCATTCAATGTTTTTAATCTAGATGAATATGTTGAAAAGTATGGCAATGAAAGTGTCTTGATTGAGCTCTTGTGTAATTCTGAGCATTAATTCTTACTCTGATTTCACTTCCACATTGGGACCATTGAGAGAATGTAGCACCGATAAAATAATTATAATCGATTCTTTTTGTGTATGTGGACTGTGTATGACCTTCATTGTTTTAATGTTCCTATTTGAATGGATCTCTTACTTACAATGGGAAGTCTTTAAAAGAAAATTTTCATTGAATACTTTCTTACTTTAAGGTGTTCTTGTTCTTCTTTGGGAACTCCTAAATGAACTTAAACTGTTAATAACTGGAAAAAGGGAATTTTACCAAATTAAGTTATAGGTAATGATTATTGGGTAGGATCATTTCTATTAAGCCTCCTTTCTAATGCAGTTGGGAATAAATTCATTTGTTTGGAATCTTTAGTTGATTATTCTATAGGAAAAATTTAATTGTTATTTGGTTAAGCTTCTCTTACTTATCATTGAGGGAAATGAAATAGAAGGAGAGTGATGACTGGTTTGTTAAAAAGAGAATGTATCATGCTAGTTGGTTGATGTTTCATCTTTCCATCTGGGATCTTTATTTTATCCTGTTCTAATGAATATATTAAATGTTTGATTTAAGATAGTTAATATTAAGATGAAACAATTTAGGTTATGATATAAACATGTTTCTTCTTTGCGTATGTTATGTACTTTAGCAAAATGGAAATGGTTTCTCTTCTTCTTTACTTGAAAGTTAGATGAAACATCCTAGTGAGAACATGCTGAAAACACTTCTTATATCTTATAGCTAAGATAAGTGTTGTATTCCATTTTAGTAGAAAGGGGAAACAATGAGATGTTATGTTCTATTGTTGGTAAAGATGATTGATAGGACCAATCATACTTTAATTTGTAAGACAAATATTATATATTATATTTTGTTCTTCTTTTCGAAATGAACTTTGATTCATTGATGCTCTTCTTTTGTTATTACTTATGATTAGTATATGAAATACTATTTTTTCATTAAAGCAGGGTTGTTTTTATTGGAATAATTAGTGGAATGCACTTCATTTTAAGGCTTAGTGCTTATCATGCTCAGTTCATTGAAATGACCCGTGCTAGCAATTTTTGCAGATGGAGTTCGTAAGTGATAAAAGATGGAAAAATATTATATGATGCATTGGCTGATCTAAATTTGATTCTAGTGAAGAATTATGATTCGTTCTTGAGTTGTATTGAAAAAGAAAAGTTATATTCCTTTTTAAATTAAGGTTGTTGTCATGCAGTAAGCCTAAAATGCATAATTTTGTAAATGTATAAGTTTTGAAAATGAATTGAAGGATGAGAATTTACTTGCATGGGTTGTGTAAATTATCTTGTTCCTTTGTAAAAGAAATGGAATCCTATCCTATTTATATTTCTCATGTTATTTATATGTTTAAATGAGTATTCTTGGATAAGTAGGAAAAATGGAATTAGAGTAACTTCCCAAAATGTGATACAGCTAGATAAGTTGTAGAATTTGATGTTCTTATTTAAACAATACAACATAGTAAGATGATGTGTAATGAACTTACGATAAAAACTCTAGAATTTGTAAAGGACATAAAGGGTGTGTTAAACCCTAGAACTTAATCATGAAGAGGAACACTCTTCCTCTCTCATGAAAAAGTAAACAAAAAGGAAGATATGATTTTATAATCATTAGACTACATTTAATAAATTCTATTAAGATACAACCTAAGTGGTTGTTACCCTTCCTTGAATGGTTAACTCACATTAAACATAACTTATGAGGTTGTTGTCCTTTCTTTTTGGTAACTTCTTGTTAAACCAAAATTAACGAACATTGAAAAAAATATTAAGTTAAGGAAGTTCTTCAAGGATTAATGGAACCTGACTTGGAAAAGAACTTATGGAGAGTTGGATTAGGGTTTGGGCAGGGTTGCTGAAATCTATTTTTAATTATCTAAATTATTTGAATATTAATAATCTCCTAGATGTATGTACTCTCGATGAGGCTATTCTATAGGATGCTGGCACATGCCAATTGCAAGGTTTTACCTTTGAGAAGATTAGGATCTTCTCGAGGATACAAAATTGCAGTTAACATGTGGTAACACCCTTCTGGATTGATCGTCTCGATCTACACACTTATGGACTTGAACTTAGTTTTTTTGTAGGACTGGGTAGTAGCATAATTACGATATAAAGTAGCCCTCTAGGACTGAGGGTACCTTGGCACATGGGGTTGACCTAGGTTGACCCAGTTTGCCAATATATCCTAAGTCTTTGTGAGTCCCTTCCTATCATCACCTATGTTGTTAACCTGAACTAGGGTTAAACCTTGGGCAAGTTGACTGACGGAAGTTAGTAAAGAACATTCTAGATAACAATGGACTAGGGTGAAGGATGTATTCTAGATTAATGAGTATGCTGTCAAGGAATGAGTAATATGAATAGTATGTTAGAAAACTTTGGCCAAAGTATCGCAAGCTATTGATTATGTTGTCCTATGTCACCTAGTCTAAGGTTTGAGATGAAGATGAATATTGGTAGAAAATATTCATATAGGTTCCTAGATAGATCACTCAATACCCTAAACAAGGTAAGAGAACCAAGTATACTTAGTATATAGAAAAGTTTTCAATACTCAAATGTTAAACAGGAATAGATTGGTAATTCGCCGAGTCATGAAATGAATAGATCGGTGGCTCACTGAGTCATTACAGCTGCATATGGTTATCTGTTCTAAGATTAGATATTATGGAATGTGTGTTATAAATTATGTATTTAGAACAGAGAAAATTACTTAAAAAAATATTTCCCTTGTTTCTAAATTCTTAAAATGGGAATGTTACAAGGTTTCTGCTGAAGTTGCTAGAAGAATCATGGATAAAGCTGAAACGATCAGAGTGTTGCGTGAGGAGTTAAAGATAAAGGATGTGGAGATAGCATGCATAACACAAGAGAGGGACTTCATGTAGAAGAAGAATGAAGTATTTATCAGCATCATAGAGGATATTGGGGACAATGTCATAAGATCTAGGCCACACTTGGAGACCAAGGTACCACAGACATTTCCCTCAGTGATACATTATGTAGGAAAATTGGTGGACCTGGTACTTGAATATGAACCTCTGCACATGAAATCACCAATGAAGTTAGAGTAAGATGTCGGATGAGAGAAAGTCTCAGTGATGAAAAAGATTACATCCTATGAAGGGCTGCTGCTAGTGCTACAAGAAGTATTGAAGAAAGTAGACCAGGATTTGAACATCTGCATTGCTCTAGAGGTGCTTATCAACATAAATACCCTAGAAGAAAATAATGAGGTCTAAAAAGAAATGAAGGATGAGACATTGGGCCACATAGAAATATTTTCAATGGTTAAATAGAAGAGTGAGGCCTTGACAGTAGCACATGAGCCGCATAGGACTCGGTTGAAAGAGCTTGGGAAGCTAATTGCACAGAAGATGGATCTTCTAGAAGGAAGAATGACATCAATTTCCAACATTGTGTTGGTTCTACAAAATGAAAAAGGAGAGATTGTGAAGGATGAGTTGGAATCCATTACTGTGGACATTCCAGAGAAAGTAGAACAAGCACTCGCTGAATGGTAGGTTTTGGAGGCCAAAATAAAGGAGTATTCAGAGTTAATACTTCAAACTGTTACAGAGGAGGCTACCTCATAGCCTCATAAAATATATTTATTTATCTACATTCTTTCATTCTTATTCTTTCCATTATTATGTTCTTTACTTCAATTTCTTGAGATATCCATTATCGGGATGACAATACGATTAATGTGGGCTAATGTTGGTCGGAGAATACTTGTTAGAGAACACACCAAAATTTTGAGAGGTAGAGAAGGACATGATCAAGGGTGCGGAGGGACAAGAAGGACCCACGCACGGATGGAAAGTTCAAATTTTGGGACTTAGCCGATTTTGAGCATGATGACCTATTTTTAGAATATGGCGTGCGGAACACACCAACAATGTAGAGACATGCGTGCCACACATTGTCTATATTTGGAGGATCGGATCAAGGAATTTTTCATGGAGACAAGCTAAGAATAGGATTGTCACTTCATTTAACTATAAGATGTCTATAGATAGCACACTTATATGTGTGGCTATTCCTGTCAATAACATGTGGCTATTAATAACATGCGGCCTATTTCTGGAATAGATAAGCAATGAAGGGAAATTCCCCACCCTATATATATATGATATAAATTACATAGTAGAAGGTATGTGTAAAGGATATGTATACACAAAGAGAGATGGATGTATGAAGGTATAGAGGTATGCGCATATGATTGGATTATTATATCAAATCCATGCACGCATTGGTATAGATTGACATTATTGAAAGGAGATTTTGTGTTTATTAATAGATGGAAGATATTGGCTAAACCTAAGTGTCATTCCTATGTGTAATTAAGTAGTGCATATTATTGATTCACTCATGATTACTATTTAAGCTTGTTCTTTCATAGATCTGAATGTAACATGCATTGTAGAATGGTGGATTAGTTATGGATATATATGTTTCTTTCTTCATTACACTAACATCCTGCTATAACAACCCTAAAGAGGGACCTGGTACCTTTGTGCACTTTCGGTGAGCACTCAGTCTAGGATGAGTGGTGTGCTAACATATCTAGGGTGTTATTTGGTAAATTATAGGTTGTATTAGAGCACATGACTGGATAAAGGACATGATCACATTCCTTTATTAGGGTGCATACCCTCCTGGTTTAAATAAATCAAAGAGAATACATATGAGATTACAATCTATCCCTTATTTGTTGATTGATGGAATTCTCTTCAAAAGGAATCTTAAGGGTGTGATGTTAAGATGTATCAATGACACCCAGGCTGAAAAAGTGTTAGCAGAATTTCACGATGGATTCTCTGGTGGACTCTTCTCTACCGAAAATATAGGGATAAAAATCATAATGGTAGGTATCTTTTTTCCTACCCTGTTTACAGATGCACACAAGTGTGTCATAAAATACAAGGAATGTGCTTTCTTTGTAGGAAAGAAAATATTGGCAGTGCTTCCCCTCCGACCAATCCAGGTAGATTATTCTTTTTCACAATGAAGTATCGACTTCATAGGCATGATCAATCCACCTTCAAGTGCTGGACATAAATGGGTGTTGAAATCTATGGATTACTTCACCAAATGGATAGAAGTTGTCATGCTTAAGGAATCAATTGTGTCGGTCATCCTTGACTTTCTTGATGGATAGTCACAAGGTTTGGCATTCCTCAAACCATTATCTTTGATAATGCAAAGGCCTTCCTTAGTACTAAAATCACTTATTGGGCACTAAATATGAACATCTACCTAAAGAATTCTTCCAGTTATTTTCCTCAGGGAAATGGTTTGGTAGAGCTAAAAAACAAGAACCTGATCAGAATCATGAAGCACATAATGAACATCAACTAAATAAAATGGCATACAAAGGTCTCACGCACGCTTTGGTCAGATAGAATCACATTCAAAAAGGAAATAGGAACTTCACCTTACAAGCTTGTCTATGGAAAGGAGGCTACCCTTCCTTTGACACTAGAGCTGAATTCATTAGTGCTTGCCCAAAAAATGGAATTTGAAGGCCCAAACTAGAGAGAGACCATAATTGCAGAGTTGGTTAATCTTGAAGAATCAAGGAACTCTATCATGATCAAGCTAGAACATCACTAGAAAGAAACAAAGAAATGGTTTGACAAGAAGGCTAAGCCTCAAGATTTAAAAGTTGGGGACTTGGTTTTAAAATGGGATGTTGACAGAGCTAAACCAGGGCACCATTAAAATTTTAATGCACATTGGAGTGGCCCTTACATCATCAGTTCCTGGAAGGAGGCTAACTATTTCAATTTGACTCATCTTAATGGAAGTGCACTGTAAATTCCAATAAATGGGATCCATCTCAAATGATTCCATTAAGTTTGTTGCATCATTTTGTATATATTATAGTAGTTTCAATTCCTCCAAGTGAGATGCATGAACATTGTTTGTTTATACATAGTTCTTTCTTCTCGCACACCTCTTGTGCACGCTCTTTTGTTGCTTCTAGAATGCAGATATTAAATAGAGTCACGAAATGATCTTCAAGCAACTATAGGAGTAGTTTCATAATTACATAGTAGAATCCAAGCCCAATGGATGCTCTAGGATACTGATCTTCTTCATGTAACAGGTAGATGGCCCCGAACGTCGCCAAAAATGTTATCTAAACAACTCTCCTTATTATTTAGGTAACTGGTATAAATCATCTGGCTCTCAGTTCCCAATTAAAGGTTGTACGCACTCAAGTTTAATTAACACAACTCCTTGGTTGCATTTTCCCCTTGGCATCCCTTATTTTTTTCGCAAGCACCCTTATGTGCTTTCTATTCTTTCCTTCCATTTTCCTTTTCCTCTTTTTTCTACTCCTCCCTCACGCCCACCTTCTGCACTTTCGTCTTCTTCCTAAGCATCTTCTTCACCCTACACATGTCTCACACTTTCTTTAATCATCTGAATCCCTATCCCTCTCGCTCGCTGCACCCATCACTTTATAATGGTTTCATCTTCAACATGCATTCTCTTCTCACCTATTTTCCTCTTTTCCCCACATGTTCCACATGTGCCTTTCTGCACCTTCCTCCATGTGCCCTTCCATCACACCCTCCTTTGCACCCTTCTATTCCAGGTCATCTTCTGACATTCTTGAGTCTGTTTCATGTAATAATTCAAATGCACCAATAGGGAACTGAGTCCTTGTAACAAGTCAGTGAGTGATATGTGGCAGAAATGACAAATATTTACATATTTGGCCATCATTTAAGTTAATTCGTGCACGCCACATTTTTTTGCATGTGCCGACGACTCTGAAATCTTCTAATAACCACATATTTTTCTATAGAGATCATATCGGCATGCACCTAGACTTGTCAAAAATCTGTTGACATCAGCTATAGTGCTAGGAATTAAAATTCAATTTTTTACGGATCTGGTGGGTGAGAAATGAGAAAACATCTCTCTGAGCATTGATGAGTAGATATGATCTCTCCAATGACCTGATTTGATATGATCCACCTTCCTTCCTTATTTAATGCACAAAAAAGGCTTGGGGAAGCATATTTTACAGATCTCCAGGTGGATTTATAGGTATTGAATGCTTCTTGTTAGTGGTTGCATTTCAAATTCAAGTTTTCCCTCCTTTTATTCTCCTTCTACATATTCATCTATAAATGTAAGAGCTAGACTCATTTGTTATTTTGGACTCTTTGGATCCTTACACATTTTGATAAGGAATCCATAATTTCTATATTTTGAGTTGTAGACCTCTAGATCTGGCTCTTGTATGTGTATATCAGCCTCCTTCATCATGATAACAACTCTGTGCATTTCTAGAAGTAATAGAAGCATAATTTTGTGACTATTATTTGTCCTAACATGTTTTCATTCATTATTCTTGTCTTTTATTTTGTGTTGCATGCTGGTTGTGCCATCTCACATCCTTTACATCTCTTTATTTAGTTGTGTTCCATGCCATGAGAAAAATCTGGTGAATACATGTTTAGTTGTACTACTCGTGCCTAGCCTCCTTTCAAGCTTTTCCTTTCATTCTCACTTAGAACAGATAGTGCTCATCCCTCTTTTCTAGTTTTATCAAGTTTTAGTGTAGTTCCATTCCATGTTATCATTCTATCTCTGGTCCCTTGGCATTATAAGCTTAGTTTCCTCTTCTAGCACTAGGAGTAGCAGTACCAGTAGAAATAGATAGAACAACTAACCTTCTCCAAAGATTTGTCCTTAGCGTGCAAGGTCCCACAACTTTGTGATAGTTCCATTGTGGTCTCAAACACTTTGGCCCTTCCAAGATCTAAGACATGGGTGCATGTTTGAGAAACCAACAATTTCCTTGTCATATTCTAAGCTATGAGGGGGAAGATTTGCATGTAGGATTTTTTGTCTAGTCTTAATACTTGTGCGCAGAGTGTTTGCCTTTAGCCAATTCCCTAATAGTGGAATGATATTATCCTGGCGTAACATCTTACACACTTATTTCAATTCATCCATATCATATTGGACTGTTTATGTTTCTTTCTTTTGCTCCATTTTCTATGATTTCTCCTTTAAACATTGTATTTCACCCTAAATATTCTTGAGTACCTCCATAGTTTCTTGATAAACATCCTTTTGATGGACAGGATCTAGGTAATGTGCATGTAGAACCTCCTCCTTAGTGACGGAATGCTTCTGTTGTAACACTTATTTGGTGCGCACTGCTTCAGTGTGGGTAGTGATCTTTATAGGAAATGCCTCAGAGTTTTGTTCCAACTTGGGCATCCACTAATTTTCCACATCGCGTTATATCCTAACCATCCCTATGCCTTTGTTTTCTTGTTTATGATACTTACTAAGATGCTCATATAAGTCTAGGCATTCCTCATAACTATGATTCTTTCCACATAAAGAACATGTAATATTCTCAGGACATTCACGCCTGTAGTTGTCAAGATATTTGCATGTATAACATGTTCCATGAGGAAACTCACCTTGTCCACCACCACAACCTCATCCTTTGAATCCACCATGGTATCCTTGACCTCTACCACAAATTCCTTCAAAACGAAATTCATTCTGATCATAGCGCACTTGATTGTGATCCCGATCTTGATGCTCACTCTTTCCTTTAGAGTTATCTGATACTCCTATCTATCACACAACAATATCTATAACCTCATGGATATGACCAATCAACTGGTAGTATTCTATATCATGATTCATGGACCTGTAAATTTTACAATTGCAAGAGACGTTCTTCCTTATTGTGCGTTGTAATAATGGGTAGTGGCTAGCATCATGGTTTAAATGACATATCTCACAGTCTAGAAACAATGAACATAATGATATGCAGGGAAAATTATCCTTGGTGTGACCTTCCACTTCAAAATATGTACACCAAATCCCCACGTGCGTCTCATGCGTTGAATTTTCTGATAGCTTATCCAACTCCTTCACCATATATGCGATGCGTGCTTCCAAAATTGGTTCACCCCAGTTTCTATACTTTCGAATACCTCAGCATGCAAAGTTGCTTCAAGTGCTTCACACATATCAATTTATGTCTTATGTGATAGTGCCCTTCTAAAAGGTGTAATTAGACTTCCAACGAATCATTGTGCATGTTGGCTTACATGAATATCGTAAAAAAGATTTGATAAAATCATTTTCAAATGGGCATCATAATCTTTGAAACTCTTTGTAGTGACTTTATTAATATCCTTGAGCATGCTTATACTCTTCTGATCAAACTCAGGGATGTGAAACTCTTTAAGGAAAGCATATTTTAAGTTTGCATAGTCTACGCAAGTCTGATCAGGGTCAAAATTTCTATACCAGTTGTGTAAGTGCCCTTGTAACATACTATAACAATTACTTGCCATGCACTCATAATTTGTGATTCCCTTTTATGCGTCATAGTATTTCACACATGTGCATGTGTTCAGCTGCATATTCTATGTCCCTATACTCTTGAACATGAAGCGACATCTCCATGTAAATATTATAGGGTTGGTACTGACCTTACCCACCTAATTCAGAACCTCCTATGTTTCCTCTACCTCCAGAACCACTAGATCCATTAGAACTAGAACCAATTATACCTCCTGATACTCCACCTGTAGTTGGAGATAGACCAGAAGATGTAATTCCCTATGTCCCAACAATAGTACTGAACTACACCCCTATAGTCATCGAAGTGTTACCACTCGATATGAGTCCAAAATTTTATGCACTTGAATTTTGTGTAGATGATGCACCTAAAAAGGTACCTCTAAACAACAAGGAAGACATCTATCCTACCATTGAAGTAATTTCTATGTGACTTACTCTTGCTCTCACATTGCCTAAAATAGCTTGCTGACTGTTTATTGTAGTAGATACTAGAAAACCAAGCACAAGGGAAAGGTTGCTAGGTAGATTCAGATGCACATCTGAGGCCAAGGTCATCTCTACTAGCATGCTTCTATGTGAGGCTGAGGGGGGTTCCCTATCATGCTTTCCCAAATGGGGGAGTTTTTTTTTAATTATTTAAGTAGAAAGGGAGGGGAGGGGAAGGAAGAGAAAGTAAAAATGCTAATCCTACAACCAATGAATCAATATTTTAGTGAGAGGTCTACTTTCATTTTAGTGTCAACTCCATTGGCAAAAGGATCATGATATATCAGGGTTTATATGTTACTATGAAAAATCCAATAAACAAATGTGCAATTATTTTTGTGATTGAATGATGATTTTTAGAGTCGTAGAAGTAATCCTAAGATACATGCAAGTGATATATCTCAATTGGGTAGTAAGGAATGTATTAAATGCAATTTTATAGGACCATTTTGTTTTGTTTTTTCACCAAAAGTGAGGAGAGGGAATAATTAAGAAAATAAACATACTCATCACACAACCAATAAACCATTATATATTAGTAAAAAGGGAACTTGCATTGTGGAATGACCTCTATTGGCATAAGGATCATTATATATTGGGGTTTATATGTTACCGTATACCAAGCCAACAAACCAATGTGGGATTAATGTTTTGAATAAATGAGGATATTTAGAGTCGTAGAAGAAATTCCAAGATGTATTGAAGAGGCATATCTAAATTGGGTAGTAAGGCATGTATTTAGAGGTAATTTTACATGGTTTTTGTGGATTTTTAAAGCCGTGTGGGAAGAGAGGGAAAATACAAGCAAGAAAACATACTCATTCTACAAGTATTTAACTATTATGTTAGTAAAAGGGATAATTACATTGTGGAATAACCTTTATTGGAATAAACATCATGATAAATTGGAGTTTATTCATTACCTTATACCAAGCCAACCAACCAATGTAAGATTAATATTTTGATTGAGTGAGGTTTTTTAGAGTTGTAGAAGAAATTTCATATGATTTGTAAGGTATGAATGAACGGATTTTAAATGTAAAGTTAGTTTGGAAATTAATTTCTATGTGAAATAAGGGTAAATGAATGTATGTTTTTCCAAATTACATATTCCGTCATATTACATGATAGGAGTACAATGATACCAATCGATAAAAAATGAGGAAACCCATGTTGGAAGGAACAATACGACAATGGAATAATTATATTGAAATAGAAGGTATATGAAATAGGGATAAATTAAAACAATAAATAATATTTGCCAAAAATTATCTATCTTAGATCAATTTCATGCCTAATTATTCTAGGCTTCATTTTTGTTAACCAATTTCCATGTCTTCTTTACAAAAAAAACACTAATTATGAAATAATTATAAGGCAAAGGAGAAAAATTTTAAACTTGTTTTATCTTTTATATTTCCTAGTACTTCTTACTTTCCTCTCTTTCATATTCAACTCGTATCCTCATAAATTTGGAATGGACATGATCTGACACAAACAAAGGATCAAAAGAATATGGACAACATCTTGTAAGGGTTAGAATTTAAGGTTACTTTTATAAAATGGTAATACGTATTTTTTTGTATATGTGTGTGCATGTACACACACATATAACATGAACATATGCATACAATTATATGTGTATACACACACACATATATATACATATCTAAACATGTCTATACATATACATATACATATATGTGTGTATACATATGCATTTTTGTGTGTAACGATTCAAAATAACTTATACATGTATCATATAATTTTATGGTGAATAAGATCCACACTTAAATAGTAAGTAAAAACTATGTTGTAAAATATGTTGGAATATATATTATAGGTTTATTACAAGTAGGAATATAGGTAATTTTATAAAATTTGGACTAACTGAGTAATCAAAGTTTCCACAAAATTAGCCATTTTCAAGATGATTAAAATCTACTTTTATCCAAATGGGTAATATTAGGGATTAAAATTACCCTTAGTACGTACATCCTCTAGATGTATCATTATAAATGGCTTTGAAAATTTTAGAAACTTGTGTATTATTTGGCTTGATTTTATCTAATTTGAAATCTAATGACCGAAATCTATCCTTCCTTTAAAAAATATGAACTAATAGTGTCAATGGTATAGATTTACCTAATGGTTGTGCCCATACTAAGATTCGTCAATGTAAATTTTCAACTAAGCCAACTCCACAATATAATGTCTATTTGTGTAGAAATTAATAAATGTACTAAAGTAGGTGAGCCAATTTTTTTATGTGTTATAGTAAGTCTTGCACTCACTTATATTATAGACATAGTTATTTTGAAACAATGGGAAAAAATAAAATTTTGTAATAAAAACAACTAAATAAATGAGTAAAGAAGAAGTGATTTCCAATTAAAATGTGTCATATATTAGTTCATTGGTCGCTAAAATATTGGTGTAATTATTTATTTGTAATAAAAATAAGTTAAATTAGGTTAGTTTAATTATATTAGATTTCCATGTTACACATCTTGAAGGGTAAGAATGGGATAAGTAGAATCGTTAATAAGTTGATACTACATCCCACATGTGCCAGTTATTTTTCCATTACTTTAGATATGTTTAGTCAAATGGTAAAAAGTATAATTGGTTCACAACTCTTGCTTCTACTTGGAAAAAAGTAAATTCAGACCCAAACTCTCAATTTTTCTACAATTGACTACCTCTACTTGTAAATTGTGATTAAAGAATACTAATTGAGATTTTAGAGATAAATATTATTTTTCTTTATTTTTCCATTTTCTTATATTTATTCATGAATGGTGTGAGTCCATGATGAGAATTTTCCTAGGAATTCTCTCTTCTTACATGGTTTCATATCATGTAGAGGTCCTAACATGGTAACAAATCCTTTCTCCATCAAGTAACCATTATAGATTTATTAAAACTTTCAAATTTTTCTATTCTTTTATATACTTATATTAATATTTCATAAGTTCGAGACAATCAACAATCTGGGCTTCCAAATAAACTATCTAGGTTTTTTCCTTTTGCCAAAAACTAATTTTTTCATTTTATTTTTAATGTTTTTTGTAGTCCTAGAAACAAAGTGAATTTTCTAGCCACCAATATTTTTATTTTATTATACACAAAAATATACAATTTACATTCTACAAATGGGTTTTATTTTGTTCTCTAATTTTATGTGATTAATATGTAAGAAAGCACATATGTAGTAAATTGTTAAACATTTTTTTCATTTTTATTTACATTTTTTTATATTTTCACATATGTATATAATTTCTTCCTTTCACAATCTCTCGAGAAAGTTCAACCTTTCAAAATTTGGATTTATTGTGCTTATATGACATTATTTTTTTATTAAAGTTGATTTGAGGATCATAAAAAATGTAGGGCATGAGCACTTATTTAACAAAATTTAGTTATCTCATATTTTTTTCTACAACCATGCATGGTGTAGTGGATTAGAGGAATGTTCTAAGGATTTATATTTCAAAGGGCAAGTGTTTCAAAAACCTTGTAATGTTCTTTCTTAACATATTAACATGATGATTCGATTCGATTCATCTCCTTAGAAGGTTGATTTGTAATGTTCGCATGATGATTCGATTCATCTCCTTGGAAGGTAGGTTTTTCACGGTCCCTGCTAAGCACCTCATCTTTTTAAACCACTTCCGTAGGAATAGATTGGTTTGCTTCCCTCATTATCTATTAAACTCCCTTGAACGCTCCATTTTGGAGTTCCAGAAGCACACTCGGGTGGTTCCCTTGCATCAAGGGCTTATATTGTTAATTCACAAATGCTACCTTCTTAAGTACCCCAGTCTTCCTTCCTCTCCTAGCTCAGCTCCCCCTTTGATGGGCTCTGTTGCTGCCAGTCCTGTTTCCCCTGCTGCCCTTGCTGCTGCCCCCGCCACTGGTGCTGCTGCCCCCGCCACCTATGCTGCTACCCCCCATGCCAGCTACACAAGCTTCTCCTTCAATTCCTCCTGTTGCTGCTCCTGTCACCCACCTCGCCTCTACCTCTAGAATACCAATCACCAGGGCTTCCAGGAGACTCAACCTTGAGACTCTTGCTGTGGGGAAGGAGCCTATTGAACTTGACATTGCACATGACCTACTGAACATTAGTAGTGCCAGTCCCCAGGAAGTACAGATGGATAGCTCTTCCAAGAGGTTGGAGGCCTTAGAGGATGAGATAAATCTGCTGAAGGATGAGGTCAAAAACCTAGCTAAGCAAAAAGGTAAGAAAAGCATGGAGGGGGAAGGGAGCATTAAGAACAGTTAGATTGAAGACATATACAAGAAGCTAACCTCCTTAGACTCCCGCCTATGGAAGGCTAAGACTAGACACGATTACAACATTGCCACCTTTAGGGCCATTGAGGAGTTCATCGAGGGTCATGCCAAAAGTGTTTCCAACCTCAGCGGTGTCCCGGCTGCACTTTGGGGCAATGAAAAAGAAAGCAAAAGAACCATCGAGGAGCTTGATAAGATGGATGCTGCCCACATGACTACTTTGGGTATGTTTCATGCCTGGAAAAGAGTCAAGATCAATATCGATAAAGCTACCAAGAAGTAGTCCTGGATGCTTCTGCTGCTTTTAGTTGTTATTTTTGTTGTTTTTTGGCAGTCGGCTTACTGTTTTTTTGCTGTTGTTTTGCTGTTATGTCTCGTTTGTATAGTTGTTTCTGGGCTACGTAGAACTTCATTGTAATACCTGGACTTTGTTCCATCAGCTATGTTTCTCACTCTTATTCTGGCTTTCAGGCCTTCTTTTGTATTCAAGGGTATAGTCCCTTTCAAAAAACTATTTTCCAATATTTTAAAAAAACATATTAACAAATGTTACCTTTTTAAATAAAGTTGTGTTGTATTTGAGCACATGTATGGTACTTTGGATTAACGACACTTATTGATCCATAGGGATCCAAAATGACTCTACTTTTGCAAAGCAGCCAAAACGAAGAAGAAAAAAATGATACACAGAGGTTCTATCTATTTAGTGACGGGACTGCCACCCCACTAGGGTGGCGGTCCAGGGACCACCGATTTACATTGGGTGGTTGTCCTGACTCTTGTGGAAAAAAAGTAAAATATGATGCAAACAGTCATAGAATTCCAAAGGATGTCCATGTCTCTTCTTATGCATGACCTTTCCCATTATCCAGTGCATGGTAGAACATGAGAAAGGCTACAAATGCATGTTATGGAAGAAAACAAAGGCATCAAAGCATGAATCAAGTGAGTAAGAAGCTCTCAGTGTTGGAATTGTGATTTGTAGAAGCAAGGAGTAATTGAGAAAAACAAAGTAAGTAATTGGGAGGAACTGTCAAATATTATCTACTTCTCTTTCATACTTATTGTAATTTTATACTTATTATTGAATTGGTCGATAAAAGTGGGAAGAAAGAGAAATTTCCCTTCCCAACTGGTTTTTCCTCCTCTAGAGGTTTTCCACAAAAAAATTGTTGGTGTATGAGTCTATATTTTTTCCTTTTCTACAAATTGTTGATTCTAAGCACAAGTATAATTCATTCACTAGCTATCTCTATTATTTTATAATAGAAAGTAGAACAACAACGATTAATTGTGATTTTGTTGATAATTCAAAAGTTGAAGAGTTTACAGATCATTTTGGTATCGGAGATAACAATTATCCAGGACTGTGGTATTCATTCTTGGATTTGTATGAGACTGACGAGATCTAAAGGCAAAGAGGATTTACCTTGCGATCCAGAAATTTATACAAAGAAGTGGAAACAGATAATATGGGAACAAATGGAGGAAGAGAACTTGGTCCAGAGAATCAAGATGCTGGAGACCATGATGGGTAGGATGTTTAGAAGGCAAGAAGAGCTTTTTGATTTACAGAAGACAACTTCTATCTAACAAGACTCCATGGACTCAATGGTTCGGGGATTAGCTGAAAATTTTGGCATAGGAAGGAGCCACCATGAGGAAAGTTATGGGGAAGAGAGTGAAGAAGAGACTTCTAACAGAAAATTAAAGGTAAAATCTGATCATACTCCTTTTAAAGTTGAAACGAAAGCTGAGATTAAAATATTTGAAGGACAAGTAGATGTAGAGTTGCTTGATAAATGATTAAAATAGTTAGAATTCTACTTTAGCCTCTATAATGTCACTGAGGCATAGAGGATCACCATTTCATGTCTCAAGATGGAGGGACATGCTCTGGTTTGGTGGGAAACCCATCTAGCCACTTGTGAAAAGAAGCGTCCTATTGTAAGTTCTCGGGAGGATTTTAAAGAATTGCAAAGAGCAAATTTTTATCCTATTGGCCATAAGATTGATCAGATGATTACATGGCAGTATTTTAGACAAACCAATGGTCAAAATGTGCAAGATTACACTACGGAGTTTTGGAGGAAAGCCATGTTGCTCCTATGGACTTGGAGGATGAGGATATTCTGACCAAGTATTTGGGAGGACTTCACACTCACCTTCAAGGGAAGGTCATCTCCACAAAGCCCAAGGATCTCAATGAAGCATATGTGCAAGCATACTACATAGATGATGACAAAACATTAGTCTAGGGTTTACTCTGTCACATGGTCGCAACACTTTTATTAAAAGGTCACTAGTTGTATACTAGTGACCTTTTAATAAAAGTGTTGCGACCATGTGACAGAGTAAACCCTAGACTAATGTTTGTGAACGTATTTTAGCACCTGGGCCACCCCCTATCTATATGGCATAACCATAAAGAGTCCCCCCATATAGATTTTCGAGATAGATCAATTGTCGCCCTTGACCTTGTCATCCTAGGAACCATGTTGTTTGTGATTTGTTTGGGTTGTTGACCAGTTTTCTAATGTCACTTGTCCACTATTGTGAACTCTTGCAATTAATCACAAAAATAAAATTCTTGGTTTTAGTTGGTTTTAATCGTGCCTATTTTTAGGGTATGACAATGGCCATCATGTTGGCAAAGAAGTCTTGAATTCCTTGTCTGAGAAGCTAGAATTATTGCATTTAAAAAATTTATCATTTGCGAAAATGGGTATAAATCCCATTCTACGAGTTCACTTAAATGACTATGTTGAAATGTGTGATCAATGTTTTTAGATAATAAGATGCTTTCAAAATCATGAAATTGATGAAAGAAGAAGGCACAACTAAAATATACGCGAGAGCCTTTACAACTGGTCAAAATGCAAAAATTGGACTTTTTAAGTCATAAAAAGTGTTTATGGATGATGAAAAGCCTTCAAAAGCGTGATCAAATTAAATGGTCAAGTATATTGGCAAGATTAGTATATATCGCTGAAGGAAAATTTAATAGAGAAAATAGTATCCCCTTTTACGAATATAAGCCATTTTTTGTTGTAGTTATCATCCCAAGCTTAGATACTCATAAGAGCCAAAAGGGCATACCTACCATGGCAAGTCTTACATCAATATAACCTTGATATATAATTCGATAATACAATACTTTCTAGTGAAGCAAGGGGAAACTAGTAAATAGAACTTTAAGAGTGATAAGAAGGCATTGAACTTTCTTAGAAAATCAGTGTTGTATTCTCCAAGTACAATAGCTTGTAAATTTTTAAATGACCAAGTGTGACAACCTTTAAGAAGCTTTTTCTTTATGTTTTCACAACTTTCAGAGCACCTTGATACAAACAAAACTTTAGTAGGTGTGACTAATTTAGAAAAACCGACTTCCAAACAAACAATAGAAAGCATCTTTGATATGTATACTCAAGCCTTCACACAGGCCATTTAATGTGAAAGATCTATAGATAGGGCATGAAGTAAGTAACATGAATCATGTGCATATACAAATGGATTATAAATCGACGCAAATCCATCGCATAATCAAATGGATTATATATGTAACATGAATCATCCAAGATAAAGACCCTCCCCCCCCCCACTCTTCCCCATGTTGGTATGGGGGACAACGGGGGGTTCGCTTAATCCTCCTATATATAGATAATAAATAGGGGCACTCTCCCTTCATATCATATGGATTAACGATTAGGAGTTCTTTGATCAGGTCATTGATCGAATGGCTTCATCGTGCTACGCCCTTAGTCCTATATATTGGATATGTAGTGTTGACTTGTGGCTTACATAATCTCTTTTCTTGTCATATGTCATTCATTTATGCTTTCATATGTTTAGTAGGTTGGCCCTTGGTGTCGGCCATAACATAGGAATGGTATATATAGGTGGTAGTAAGGAGTAGTTAATCATCATATTGAGCACTTAAGTCTTATCATGTGGTTTGGAGGTTGCCCCGTCGAAGTGGCTAAGCTATTCTACTTGAATATTGTGATCATTTATCTACAATTTTGTGTTCTTTGATGTTATATTGTTGTTGATATTCAGATTTATCCAAGTAATTTCATTACAAGTGGTATCAGAGCTTGATCTCACCCAGAATTGCGTCAAAACCCTAATTGTGAAGTTTCGGCTATATCTCAAAACCAGTAGTGACTTTTTCTACAATTTTTTTTGTGAAATCAATTAAGTAAGATCCTCTCCAAATTTCAAGGTTTTTACTTGATTTGCAAAAGTTATATTAATTTTGGGGTTTTTCATCAATTCACAACCTATGCTGCAAATTTTCTTAGTTTCTTATATTTTTGGAAAGCTTATATCGTTGGTTATATGCTCAAAGGTAGAAGAATGGTCTTAGTGTCATATGGACAATTTTCATTGAAGAGATGCAATTGCATAGTTCTAGTGTGTCAAAGAATTACTTTAACCAATTAGCAAAGTTACGACAAATAGGTTCAGTAAAGGATTGTTCATCAATTCCAAAATCTATCCTTGAGTGTTGAGAATATTACATAAGGGTATCTAAATGACCGATTTCTTGGGGGTCTTAAGGACCAAATTCAGTATGAGGTGCACATGTTTAATCCACTCAAGGTTTCTGATTCTATTATCATGGCACGTAGGGCAGAGCAAAAATTTCTTTCCAGCAGAAGGCAGACTTTCACTAACATAAAAGACCACAACACCTTGCCATCATCGTACCCTTGGCCGATTAGACTGACACCTCAACAAATTGAAGAAAAAAGAACATAAGGGTTATGTTTTAATTGTGACGGTAAATATGGACCAGGTCATAAATGTGCTAAGAAGAAATTGTTTTATATTGAAGGGACCGGTGAGGATGAAGAAGATGAGGAGACATCTGGTGATGATGTGGAAAAACTAGAGGAAGACTATGGAGAGCCCCAACCGACTATCTCATGCGGTATTAGCACTCCACAAACTCTTCAGGTCATGGGTTACCTTAAGAAGTAGAAGGTGACAGTGTTGATTGATTCGAGGAGCACACATAATTTCATCAATAATAAGCTGGTAGCAAGGCTAAATTGTTTCATCTACCCAGCACCTGAATTTCAAGTAATGATTACAGATGGTGGCACAGTCCAATGCTCAAGGAAATGCCATAAAATCGGACTTATGATGGGTGACTACAACATGGAATCCACTATGTTTGCTATTCCCATGGGCGGAGCTGATATTGTCTTACGTGTTCGGTGACTCGCAACTTTGGGCACCATAGAGCTAAATTTCTAGTTGTTCATGCGCTTTCATTCTAAAGTATGATAGTTTGAACTTCAAGGACTACAAGCAAAAACTCCTCAGGTAGTTAGCTCTCACCAAATGCAGAAGATTCTTAAAAAGCGGGATGAATGATTTCTAGCACGATTGTTCTCCATAGAAGTTCAACTACCAATTACTGTAGCGCATCCTGATGTTCAAAAGGTTATTGATAAACATGCAATTGTCTTCGAGGACCCTAGAGGATTGCCTCCTAAAAAAGATTATGATCATGTCATTCAGTTAATTCTGGGAAGCCAACCCCCTAACAGTAGGCCTTATAAATACTCATATGTACAAAAGAGTGAGATTGAGAAGATGGTTGAGGAAATGTTGAAAATGGGTAGTATTTGTCATAGTCAGAGTGCTTATTCTGCTCTAGTGGTGATGGTTCGTCACAAGGATGGAAGGTGGCGGATGTGTCTAGACAACAGAGAACTTAACAAGTACACTATCAAAGATAAATTTCTAATTCTTGTCATTGATGATTTGTTAGATTAGTTGCATGGTGCAGTTTATTTTACAAAACTAGATCTTCGTTCTGGGTATCACCAAATTAGAGTAAAGAAATAGGATATTCATAAGACAACCTTCAGAACTCATCAAGGGCATTATGAATTTCTAGTGATGCCTTTTGGTTTTACTAATGCACCATCCACATTTTAAAGTTTGATGAATTTTGTATTTCGACCATTCCTACGGAAGTTTGTCTTGATATTTTTTGATGATATCTTAATCTACAGCAAATCATGGGAACAACATTTACATCATGTAAATACAATCTTGGAAGCCCTAGAGAAACATCAACTATATGCCAAACTTCAAAGTGTTCTTTTGGGGTACATGAAGTGCAATACTTGGGTCATATTGTCTCTCATGAAGGTGTTAAGGTGGACCCTCGCAAGATCAAGGCCATGGTGGAATGGGAAGTTCCAAGAACCCTCAAGCATTTACGAGGTTTCTTAGGTCTCACAGGGTACTATTGCAGATTTGTAAAGAACTATGGTAGTATAGCAACACCACTCACAACATTATTGAAGAAATACTCCTTTCAATGGAATGAGGAAGCTTCTAGGGCATTTGAAAAATTGAAGCCGGCGATGTGCACCACCCCAGTGTTGGCAACCCCAGATTTCCTCCAAAACTTCATAGTTGAATGCGATGCTTCAGAAAATGGGATAGAGGCAGTACTCATGCAAGAAGGACATCCCATAGCATTTGAGAGCTGACAACTATTTGTTGAAGCACACCTATGAGAAGGAAATGATGGCAATCTTACATGCAGTCAAACAATAAAGACCATACTTGATGGGTAGACACTTCAAGGTAAAAACCGATCATGATAGTTTGAAATACTTCTTGGAGCAACGACTATCTTCATAAGAGCAACAAAAATGGGTCACAAAGATGTTAGGTTATCACTTTGAGATTATTTATAAGAAAGGGAAGGAAAATGAGGTCGTTGATGCACTATCTAGGAGGGATGAGTCTTCCAAAGCATTGTTATGTACCATCTCTTTGGGTAGATCAAACACGAGAAGAATGGAAGAAATATGCAACCACACATACTCATTCAAAATATCCAGGAAGATCCATCCATATTAGATCAATTTATATGGAAGGGGGATACATTGTGGTACAAAGATCAGTTATATCTATGTAAGAACTCTACACTTAAACACCATGTTCTTTCAGAGCTACATTCTTCTCCAATAGGTGGCCATGCTGGGGTCCTAAAAACATATCATAGAGTTAAGAAGGATTTTTTTTGGGAGGGGTTGAAAGGAGATGTTCAAAACATTGTGGCAAAATGTTTGGTTTGCCAAAAAAATAAGGGTGAGACCATTAAGACACCTAGTCTTCTCCAACCTCTTTCTATTCCTAGTGAGAGATGGGAAGAGGTACCAATGGATTTCATCACAGGATTACCTAAATCAGAAGGGAAAATTTTCATCATGGTCATGGTAGAAAAACTTACCAAATATGCTCATTTTTGTGCCATGGCTCATCCTTTCATAGCTAGTACCATTGCCATCTCTTTTATGGATACAGTTCAAAAGCTCCATGGCACGCCAAAAATTATAGTAAGTGATCATGATCCAATATTTACAGGTAACTTTTAGACTAATCTGTTCTCTTGTCTAAGTACCCAACTAGACCAAAGCTCCTCTTATCATCCCCAATCAGATGGGAAAATTGAGGTGGTAAATAAATTTTTAGAGGGATATCTTCGATGTTTTACTTCAGATAAAAAAGAACGTTGGGTGCAATGGTTTTAACTCGCATAATGGCAGTACAATAATTCATTTCATACCTCCTCCAAAATGTCTCCATTTCTATCACTTTATGGGTACCATCCTCCATCACTCATATCTAGATTGAAGGTCAAACCAAAGGTGAGAGCAGTCAAAGATCACAATCAGCATCAACATGAGGTACTCTCTAGTCTTAGAGAGAATTTGGCACGGGCACAAAACCGTATGAAGCAATAGGCTGATGAACATAGGAGTGAGTGACACTTTGAAGAGGGAGACTTTGTTTTTGTAAGGTTACAACCATATAAGAAATTATCCTTGAAACAACAACGAAAGTATAATAAGCTTTCTCCTAAATACTATGGTCCTTACCAAGTTTTGTAGAAAATTAGAGTGTGGCATATAAGCTAGAGCTCCCTCCAAGAAGTAGAATACATCCATTCTTCCATGTTTCTTGCTTAAATAAAGTTATTGGGTAGCACATTTCCACCCAATCAGTGCTTCCAGAACTAGAAAAGGAAGGAAGGATCATATTGGAACCTTAAGGCATTCTTCAAACACGCACCAAAAGACTTAGGACCAGAGTCATTATCAAGTACCTGATCAAGTGGAAGAATATTAATATTGAGGATGCATCATGGGAAGATGAAGCATTAATGTAGCAGCATCTAGGGCTTCCCAACATTGGGGACAATGTTGCTTTGAAGGGGAGGGGCATGTTATGCCCTTAATTATATATCCTACATGGAATGGATATAGCCAAATTGTTGCTATCATAACTTAATGTCATGTTGTATCTCTTTTATATATGATCTATTATCATTGGTTGGTTGTCCTTGTTGATGGCCATAGCATAGGAATAGTATAAATAAGGCTTATAGGTAGTGGATGATCATTATGTTGAGTATTTGAGTCTTATTATATGTTATTGAGGTTTCCAACTAGGGAAAGCATGATTTAGATAGTATTATTCAATCTTTTCAAGAAGTATTTCAGGATCCTAGCGGGTTACCACCAAAACGGGAAGTAGAGCATGAGATTCAGCTATTGCCAGAATCCCCTCTACCGATCATCGGGTTGTATAGGAAATCCTTGCTCGAGAGTACTGAAGTAAAGAAACAACTCCAGGAACTATTAGACCAAGGGGTGATACATCTGAGCACCTCACCATGTGGTTCAAGGATGGTGCCAAAGAAGGATGGTTCTTGGAGAATGTGCATCGACTACTGTGCTTTGAACAAGATCACCATAAAGAACAGATATCCACTTCCCCGCATAGATGATCTCTTGGACTAGCTTCAGCATGCCAATTTTTTTAGGAAGTTGGATCTCAAGTCAGGTTATCACCAAGTCAGAATGAAGGAGGAGGATATATGGAAGACTACCTTCAAGACAAAACAAGCTTTGTATGAATGGTTAGTACTTCCTTTTGAGTTATGCAATGCACCCACTACATTTATGAGATTGATGAATGATGTATTGTGGGATTTCATAGATTCATGTGTCATTGTATATCTAGACGATATCTTGATTTTTAGTGCCACATGGGAAGAACATCTAACTCATTTGCAGCAAGTCTTGCAAGTTCTCAGGGAGAAACAACTGCTTTGTAATATGAAGAAATGTGAATTTTCCAAATAGTCACTTGTCTATCTTGGGCACGTGGTTAGAGGAGGAGAGCTACGAGTGGATCCAAAGAAGGTGGAAGCCATCACTAATTGGCCAACACCAACAGGAGCCACAGAAACTAGGATTTTTGTGGGAGTAGTACAATACATGTGGAAGTTCATTTTGGGGTTCTCCGTGATCGTAGCACCTCTACACACAGTGGCCGTAAAGAGTAAGAGTTGTGACTGGGGTAAGGAACAAGTCAAATCCTTTGAGTTATTGAAATACAAGATTAGTCATGCTCTAGTACTTGCTCTTCCTAATTTGCAGCAGCCTTTTGAAGTAGAGACATATACCAGTGATTACGTCATGGGCACAATGTTGCTTCAAGAAGGTAAACCCGTATGTTATCATTCTAAAACTTTCACTTCAGCAGTTAAAGGATATTCAGTATATGATAAGGAAATGTATGCACTAGTTCAGGCAATTAAAAAATGGAAGCATTATTTGTTGGGTAAAGAAACTATTGTGCACACTGACCACAAACCTCTCCAGTATTTGCAAGCACGGTCTAAATTACAATAGGCAAGGCACTACAAATGGATGGGGTTCCTTTAGCAGTTCCATCTGGTGATTAAATACAAGAAGGGTAGTACAAACTTGGTGGCAGACATGTTGTCTAGGCCACCCACACAGGAGAAGTTTTCCTATTTGGCCACTATCTCTCAGATCGAGCCCTTCATGAAGGAAGCTTACGAAGAGGCATATGCCCAAGACAAAGACTTTAGGGTGACATTTCAGCAGTTGCAGTCCCAAGGGGCTGAAAGGATAGGGATTGAAGATTGTTTTCTCAAAGACGGGTTGCTCTACAGATGGGGGAAGCTTTGCATGCCAAAAGAAGAGTGAATTATATTGATGAGGGAAGCACATACCTCAAAAGTAGCAGGACATTTCAATGTTGGTAAGACCCTAGCCCACTTGCAAAGGTACGTGTATTAGCCCAATATGCAAGAATAAGTATCAAAATTTATACAGGGATGTAAAATTTGTTGTACTAGCAAGCCTAAGACTAGGAAGGAAGGTTTGTATATGCCTTTGGCAGTACCTACTCATCCGTGGGAGGACATTTCTATGGTTTTTGGAGGATTACCTATGTCTAAACATGGCCATGACTATCTCTATGTTGTTGTCGATAGATTTAGTAAGATGTGTATTATTATGGCATGTAAAAAGATAATAAAAGCACATGAGGCGGAAAATATTTTCTTTTCTAATGTATGGGTGCATTTTGGTTTGCCAAAGTCTATTGTTTCTGACAGAGATTCCAGGTTCTTGGGGAAATTTTGGACTACTTTGTGGGAAAAGATGGATACCAGGTTACAGAGGAGCACAGGTTTCCATCCACAGACAGATGGACAAACAGAGGTGGTAAACAGGACTTTGGTACAGTTTATCAGAGGGTATAACAGCAAATACCCAAGGACTTGGGATGAGTCCTTAGCCTACATTTAGCATTCCTATAACCGGGTAGTACACACATCCACTATGAAGTCATTGTTTGAAGCATGCTTGGGATATCTACCTACAAATACGCTGGACATAGCAGTTGGACAGCAGGATGAGAAGGATACATGAGACACAAAGGTGACTAGAGCAAACAAATTCATTGAGAGGATCTGGCAAATCCATCTCAAAGTCAAGGAACAGCTAGAGAAATCTTAGGCCAAATACAAAGCTAGACATGATCAGCATAGAAGGGAACATAAACTTCATGTTGGAGATAGAGTTTGGCTTTACTTGAGAAAGGAGAGATTACAAGGTCAAGCACGGAAGCTCAATCCATTACGATATGAACCCTTCACCATATTGGAGCAGGTTGGAGAAAATGCCTTTCGACTTGATTTGACGTCATTCATGAGGATGTAATTTGTAGTAAACTGTGAGAACTTGCACCTATATGAGCCATCCATGCTAGATGAAGATGATGAACTACAGTTGCTACCTTCCATTGAGGATTGCATCTTGGACTCACAAGGAGAATTAGAGGAGGATGTAGTACTGCATCAAAAGGTCAAAGAGACTAGGAGAGGTCTATAGGAGTCTTGGAAGATTGGACTGAAAGGAAAGACACCAAGGCATGCCCGGTGGTACCCGAAGGAGCAAGTGAAGGAATTATTTCCTCATCTACTCCCCCACTAAGCTTTTGTGGGACCAAAAGCCTCCTAAGCATGGGAGGTGTGATCCATAGGGACCCAAAATGACTCTACTTTATCAAATCAGCCAACACGAAGAAGAAAAAAAATATACACTGAGGTTATGTCTATTTAGTGACAGGACCGTTGCCTTGTGCAGAGCGGCAGTTACAGAACCACCACCCCACTAGGGCGGTGGTCCTGGGACCACCGGTCTACATTGGGCAGCGGTCCTGGCTCTTGAGGATAGAAAATAAAATATGACGCGAACAGTCCCAGAATTCCAAAGGGTGTCCATGTCTCTTATTCTGCATGACTTTTCCCATTCTCCTGTGCATGGGAGAACATGAGAAATACTATAAATGCATGTTATGGAAGAGAACAAAGGCATCGAAGCATGAAGCAAGTGAGTAAGAAGCTCTTAGTGTTGGAATTGTGATTTGTAGAAGCAAGGAGTAATTGAGTCAGAGCAAGCAAGTAACTGGGATGAAGTGTGCGATATTATCTACTTCTCTTTCATACTTATTGTAATTTTGTACTTATTATTGAATTGGCCAATAAAAGTGGGAAGAAAGAGAAATTGCCCTTCCCAACTGGTTTTTCCTCCTCTGGAGGTTTTCCAGGATAAAATTGTTGGTGTATGAGTCTATATTCTTTCCCTTTCTGCAAATTGTTGATTCTAAGCACAAGTATAATTCATTCACTAGCTATCTATGTTATTTTCTAATAGAAAGTAGAACAACAACGATTAATTGTGATTCTGTGGATAATTCCAAAGTTGAAGAGTTTACAGATCAAAAAAGATCTAGTGTTGTTGAAGGGGTTCCTTGACGACCAACCAGTTCCCAATAGTTTCTAAGTTTAACCCTACATTGATGTGTGTGTGTGTGTAAAATAAAAGGATAATCAAGTTGTAATTTTTACGATAATCTAACAACTAGACAATTGTGAATCTCTTCAAAAGCATAAACACTAATCAAGTTGTAATGTTTATAGTAGCGAATAAGGAGTTGTAATATTTGGATGATAGGCATTTCTTAAGTTGAAATTCTTGGGTAACCATTATTGTTTGTCGTAGTAGTTATATGTTGTTTGGTCCTATTTATGGGTAATCTTTTCTTTCTATCCTGATGAATAATTTGTCTTTTCATCTCCGGTTTGTCTGTTAATCTTCATATCTTAACTGACTGGTTCATTTGTGAAGCATTTATATAATGAAATCTTCAAATGTCAATTGGATTGCTTGTTTTTCTCGCTCGTTCCACAAAACATGCCAACAAACTAAGAAATACTTTCCATTTGCACAAATTTATTTGGGAAACATATTGAGTGTCTAGAGAATATACTGCACCTTTCAGACACAAGAAGTTATCTCCTACTCTTGCCTTAGATCTTATTTTAACGACTTCAATGGTTTATTTTCTTTCTCATTCGATGATTCCATGCACATGAAGCATATAATCAGTATAAGAGTAAGGGATAATATTGAATCCAAATAAAAATGATTTTAGATTCGAAGCATATTATGCTAAAAAATAAAATAGACAAAGGTGATAGCCTTATATAAGCATATAAATATCAATCAAATCATAATCAAATGTGAAATTTTTACAATTTTTTTAATATCAAACAAATAATTGTTTATTATTCACTACCTTTAAATACACTTTTATGAAATAACCTTGCTTTCTAGAATCTAAATTGTCAAAAAAACTATTATTATTTTTAACATATTTTCATAAATTCGGTTATGATCTATATCATTAAGTGTGTTCTTTTTTGTTCATGATTTATTTTACACTAATAAATATTTTTGTATTCAACTACAGAAGCACTAATGGATGATGTTGTTATGAACAAATAAATATTTTTCTACATGTAAATCCTTATCACAAATGAATTAACCAATTCATAATAGTTACTATTATTTGTTTACAACTGAATTCAAATTTTGATTTGATAAAGTACATAGTACAATTATTAGCACTGTAATACATTTATTAAATTCAATTGCCCTATCGACCTCAATGTAACATTTATTAAATCCATCTATATGCATCGACCTCTCACAAGCACCTATGGATACTTTTTCTAGTTCATAATAAACTTTTTCTTTGATTCTAATATTGTATAGGTTTCTCAGACTATAAAAAAAATCTTTAAATTTATATATATTTATATTTTTTACTTTTTGAAAATGCATTGTACGAACGTAGCCACAACATATTGTACCCAAGTTTTTCATTTCAACATACTATAACTGTATCCGTACATGTACCGAAATAGTCTATATTTTCACAAAAATGTTTGACTTGAATTTGAAACGCTTATGTTGCATATGTATACTATCATCCACGTATAATATGATGTAATGCACCATCAACATCGGATACCTTATTCATTTAAGCATGAAACTTAATCCCCCATGCTCTACCACCAAATACCATATTTCTTTGTTTATGTCTTCCTAGGAGGATTATGGTAGTTACAAGAATATAAAAATTATAATGACAAGTAATAGTAATTCTTGCTCAAAAAATATTTAATTGCATTTCTAGAAAATCATATCAATTTTAGACAAATATTTTTTAAAAGTATTGATGATGCAGATTTATCCTTTCCGCTACAAACTACTTTAGATTATCCTTTAAATTCTCAGGTAATTTGCATTGCGTGAGAGACAATGAGTGAATCCTATCTTATTCAGTCATGAAAGCTATAACTTCTACCAAAAAAATACACATAAATTAAGAGAGCAGTTGACGAAAAAAAAATATTTACAACACTTCACACCTTACATTTACTCCCAAATTGTCCAACATTTCCTTAAAAGTGTTTCATTTTGAAATTCAAACATTATTTGCCACAAATAGGACTATGTGCAACAATACACTAGGTTCTCATTCAACTACTACCCATTACATCTAACTAGCTAATTAAAACTGTATTGAAAATTATTCTATTTTTTCATTTTGAAAATTGATTCCGCTTGCTAATAGTCTATATAGTTTTAAAACAACTAAAATTTTAGTCCTTTTATGAAAGTTCACGTGTATTATGTAGGCTTCAACATTTTGTATACATGTCTACTAAGGAACTTCCAACTTCATCATGTAATATTGTTAGCAAGTAGATTTTTTCATATATTAAGTCAAATGGATATTACTAAGTGTCCATTTGTATTTCAACAATGGTATTCTTTCTATTATTTGAATATAATATTTTTTTAGATCCATAAACCATTCCATATTTTCTTATGCTTTCATAATCTTGAAAAAGAATAAAAGGTTACTATTGTCCTACATCATTTTATCTATAAGGCCGAAGTTTTATCTAATAAGTGCAAGCCTGAAAAGGAAGGTACGAACTTCATATTTACAATAATAATCATTTCATATGATAATTTTTTTCTAAAAGGATTTCCAAATAGAAAAAAAATACAATGTCTTTTCTTTTATTTTCATGATTTTCACCACTACGTTGTCCACTTTTAACATGTATAAAAATTTCATATATGAAAATAGATATTCATTATGGCAATGGCATATACATTCCCATAAGGTTATCAATCTAGGAGAATGTTGGAAAAGGTTGGTGAGTTTGGCTTCTCACCTGCTAATTGCATTTTATCAAAAAATTCACAAGGCCTTTTAACCAATCAAATTTTGTGCATATCTCGATATTCAAGTGATATCATCAAAATCCATAAGACCACATCTAAATGAATTATCAAATAATTTGTGTTCCTTGTGAATGCTTCAACATTTTGCATAAAACATTAAAAAATCCAGATCACTTATGTACGAAAAATGGAAGGCTACCAGTGATCTGGACTCTGACTTCTCACTTTATCACTATCTCTCCTAAAATGTTGAACAAACCCATGGTCTCACATACAACACTAGTTCTAATGACTAGGGTCTGGACAGCTTAATTGAAGCTCACCTCTTATAGTACATCAAAAGTATATCTCATATACATCCCTGTCACATATGCCTCAACTGCACGATGTCATGGGGACAAATTCTAACTGCCTTTCACTGCAATTCCTGCAGTCGTAGTAAAATCGAAATTGCAAACACTGACATTCACTGCCTTTATCCAAATATTCGCTTCATAACATGATGTTCAGAAGTCAACTGCAAGTTGCACTGCTTATGATTGAGCAATAACTTTCACATTATCGAAAGTTAAGTGTTCCAGATACTATTTTCAGCAGTTACTGGGTGCGAATTCTACTACTCTCAGACCGCTCTGACTTGGTAGAAATTTCCACGGGGTTGCTGCAAAAAAAGACATTCGTGTGAAGAATCAGAAATATGACAATCAATATGAAAAGAGAAGCCAGAGATGAATATAAAAGACAACTAGAATGGGCTTTAATAGTGATAGGCTATTAATCATTGTTATTAGATTGCAAGATGGTAGTACACGTGCAATATCAATGACCATCCTTATCTGGTCAATTAGTTGAAACTCTCTCATCAGTCGACAATGAATGTATACAGAAAAAAATATTTCAATAAAAGAACATTCTTAGGGCAAAGAGGACAGGAGAAGACATCAAGACTATGAATCAAGCAGCTCAACTAAGAGAACATGACAACATTGTACATCTGTGCACCCTACAGATATCATAAAAACTGAAGATAGCATGATAAGCCCAATGTAGGAAACATGTATATATGTGATGCACCATAAGCCAAATATGTGGTTCTCATGGGCAGAAAACTTTTATAAATAGAATTACTAGATGATTTTAGCATTGTAAATAACCTAGATGCAAAGAGGAAAAAGAAACATACCATTGCTATCTCTTGCGGTAAGCCTCAATCACATGGCACCCTCATAAGACCTTGAAGTAGCTTATCCAGAAAATCAAAGCCTTGTGCAATATAAAGATGTCTCATCCTAAGACAACTCTTAACAACCCTCACAGAAATAAATTAAGCCTAGTGTTGTTCAAATATGAATAGTCAAAAACCAGAAGAATAAGACAAGTCTGTAAACTGCCAATTGGTATAAGCCATAACAATTTTACAGACACAATCAAAGAATAAAATTTAGCTAATTGCTCTTCTAAAAACAAACTCAGGAATATTAAATTGCTAATAACAAAACCTCTGGCATTACATAGCTGATGGTTAATAATCTACCATGGTTTCTGGTGGGGGTCATACTGCCTGCAGAACCACCCATCTGTGCATCATTACATAAGCAGTTGAAAGATATGCGTTTAAATAATCCGTTTCTAATGATACTCTCCATGCACCATAATGGATGTGACATTTTGTACATAATCTATAGCATCCTAAACACCTTCTGTAATCTGATAGATGTAAAGATCATTTTAAAAAAAACTTGTTGAGATGGTTGAGGCCATTATTTGCACCTGATCTAGATCATTGATTCTCTCTGGTGTTACCTCCACCACCAGATCCACTGGATCCACCAATGCCTATTCCTCCTTACCCACTAGATGCTCTAGATCTGTCATGTCCACTAGGTTCACTAGTTCCTATTCCACTTGATCCACTAGATCCACCTCACGTAGCTAGTAAAGGTACTGAAGTGGTCGTACCTTGTGTCCCCACTGTCATGATGAACTACACGCCAACAGTATGTGATATTGCATTGCTACCAGATACGTGTCTCGTGCACTGCTTCAAAATGTCGATACCTAAGCTTTGGTGTACCCATATTTTTTCCAAATTTCATTGTGGACAATATACCCTCCAAAACATAGGAAATGATTGTCCAAGCCATAGATGTACCAAATGAAACAGCTATATCTCCTAGGTGTTGATCAGTTATTTCCACCAAGACCAAATAGGTTATTAATACTTATCTCTGGATTTGGAAAATCTAAGTGATAGGGTTTCATCACAAGGTGGATTTAGATGCGTGTCACTAACCTGGCTCTCCTTTCTGCTTAGTTATGAACCTTATTTAGAAGCCAAGGGGGTTTTCTCTTCCTGTGCTTTCCAAGATGGGGTAACACAGACTCTATCAGGCTCCACATCCTCTACGTGAACCTCAATTCCCTCCCACAACATCTGCCTCCATAAATCCATCACCCTTGCAACTTCATGGTAATCTATCTAACTCCCTCTTTCATGATCTTCATTATACTTGAGTTGTATCTCTATTCCCTCTTCTTTTCATCCACAAGGTCTATCCATCTTCCTCCACCACAACTTCCTCACACAATGCTTTGAAGAAGCTTAACTGACCATTGGAATGCTTCCAAACTCAGTGTAATGATCATGATCTTTATAGCTGAAGGGATAACATGGAAGAATGATCCCCTTAGCTCCATGAGAACTCAAACTCAAAAATATATGGACAAAAAATGTGTATAAATTGCATACGCCATGGTGTAACTCATCAACACTCTACTCTACCAATGATCAACAACATGTGTCTAGTCAAATCAGCATCATACAACATCTGACACTCCTCTTGGGTCCATATGTGAGGTCGATAGTACCAGCCTTGATCTAGATGTATACGCCAAAATCCATTCATAAAATCCCACTGGAAAGAAAAAAAGAAGGTCTCATAGAGCTCATGATATAAATGTTCTTCTACCCTTTATGTGCATCAAACTCAGGTCTAGTACTAAATCTCTTAGCAAACACATCCTCTATAATTTTAAGCCATTCTTCGACATTGTCTAAGGTCAAGCACTCTATCATCATGCACCATTCTCACAACAGATTTGAAAAGAGGTCCCAAAAATGGAACCAAAATGTAGTCTCCATTATCACCACATATTTCAGCAACCAATCCCAAGTGCACCGGCATATCATCCATTTTTAGCCTAGAAGCTCACCCAAGGCATGCGTAGGCACCAAGTCTCTCCTTTATGTGAGCTTCATGAGAACATTCCTTCTTAAAATGAGGATGTAATATAACCAGGAAACAAGTGCATTCATAAATGGAATTTAAGATGTAAGCACTAGCTCCTAGCCTAATGCATTCCAAGCATAGATTGACATGATCAACTAAAGGAAAGTAGAATCAACCTATGAGAATCATCAAGAAAACCTGTAACACACACATGAACATAAGGGAAAAATACATAGATCAAGATCCATCAAATGAGTGTTTCATTATCACTTCATTATATTCATAAGCCAAAATATGGAAGCCAAGATTACATCAAGATATTTCCATTTTCGAAAATGTTCATACTAGCAAAGCCTACTTTACATCACAGAGTTTGTTATTACATATTTTTTCCCACACTATCCTACTCCCTATCTATCCTTACTTGTCTATCCCTTCCTCTCTTAAAACCATCATACCCATAGAATAATCATTCTCATCATCACCTATGAAGGCTTGATGGAATCTTTTCATCATTTCTCTACCACTACCAAGGAATATGCCAAGTATCACCATGTGTTCCCTCAATCAAGTGCCTTATAGCATGCATGTTCCATATAATCCTTAAACAACCTCAATCCTTATCCTTTCATTATGACCATATTGATGACCTGGAATATCCTTTCCTTGATTTGTAAGTCTCTATAACTTATCCACATCTGTATCTAGTCACTTTTCTGTTTGCCTCATATACTCATCTTTTTCTTATTGTCCAAAAATTGACTAAGTCCCAACTCCATTCTTCCCTTGCATGATCCTATCATTCCTCTCTTAGAATCAATTTTGCACATGTGCCTTCATGCCACATGTATTCTACATCTCGCCACAAGGCTTCACACCTTAGGTACTTAGTTAATTTTAGGGAACACATCCTATGAAACTTCCCCCATAAATCATCTTTCTCATATGTAGAAAACTTTCTTGCATTGATTAGTTTGGACCATACATCTAAGGGCTGATGTATATTCATAAGAAAAACCACCTAAGGAGAACCTATCTTCCCACGCATGAGTTACATCTAAATCCCTTATGTCATCGAACATTAGGTTCATAAGATCATCTTCTATGTTTCCCTCATGATCCTTGGAATAACTAACTATCACTGGATATGTACAAACACCTATTAGATTCGATGCAAGTGCATTTCCTTGATTGTCTCCTCTTCTTCTTTACCTCTAATCTAGTTCAGAAGAATTTTTCCTATTCGTCCACTCTTCACTATGATGTAATGTTGTTCGTATATATCCTCTTGGTCACTTCCTATCATGTTAGGCCCTCCTCATATGCACATATACAGTTAATTTGGCATCATCCCTTTATTCTCTAATGATCTAACATCCATCTTATATCATATGAATCCATTGGATTTTTATCCTATTCCATCTTTCACCTTATCCCATTCAATCATATCCCATTTTATCACCATTTCATCATCCTAACTCAAAATTTGGGGCCATCATTTTTATTCCATCTCATAGGGGCACCATATTTCATCATTATGTCCAATTTTTTACCATAGTTTGTCTTCCCTTTTGGGGAAACATTATTTCACCCCTTCTTCATGATGATCATCTTGATCATTTACTATCCCACTAAGACATGCATATTGTTGTCAATTTATTCATGTATAAAGTATATCTACATAGTTTTCCCCTACACCCTTCTCTAGACATTTTTACTTGACCATCCGCACATTTATTTGTGCATATTTTTAATGACTTCCTTTGATCCTGTTGGTCTCACATGGATTGTGCAACCATTTGCATGAAGATTCCCTCCATTTTGGAATCCATCCATTTTAACTCACAAGTCTGTAGGACATTGTCCATCGTCTCCATTGAGGACTGTAATTTGTTTCTCTACTGAAGTGATTCAAAAATCACCATGATATATTTTTATTTACTTTTAAATTTTTTTTATCCTCATCTACCTCTATGAAATGGTCCTAATATTATTTTTCTAATCCTTTGTACACTTTCATTCCCTTCATCAATCTCTTTCAAACTTGTGGTCAACTTCCCCTATGTCGTCATTGATCCCTAGTTTGATAGGGATCACATCATAAATAATTTTTTTATCCTCTTCATCATTTTTGTCTCTTGGCCTACCAAACATAAACCACTAGATAAAAAAGTGTAAAATGTAAACACCATATTTTTTGTTTTGCTACACTTTACCCCACGTTCCATATTTGTCGTACTTTCTTCTATACATACATACCTCATCACCGTGTCAAATATTCCCCTTGACCTCCTAAATGCTATTTTCTCAATTTAAACATTATTCACCAACCTTTAATCCTATATTACCCATCCCATTCTATCATCTATCTTAACTATCCCTAATCTCCATTAATCAAGCCTATTACGGTGAGCCAATTTATTCATCCTCCGTAAACCTCCTCTATTTTATCATCCGTATAGTCTCATTGATTTAATGATTTCACCTCACCCTTTTCATTTATTTACTACTTTCATACCTCTCACCTACCTTATTTATCCATTCTATAAGAAACCCTAGCTCATCCTTACCATCTAAAACCCCAATCCCACGTCACTAATGGGATCTTTGTCTCAAGCACGTCACCTTTCCAACCACCCAAATTGATGGCTCTCAATAGTATTCACTGACCCATCCAAGTCACCTATCGATCCTTTAAATATGACCTCACCCCTCCTATCGAAGGATGTAACTTTTATGATTTCACAGGTCTCTTGTACTATACTTTTTTCATATCTGGTTTCCTATGTCGTTATGCAGTTGTTATCATTAGTTTTGGAGCCATTCTTAGAGATCTTGTGTCCATATTTGGAGCATTGAAGTCCCTCTTTCCATCTTGCATATGATTGGAATTACCATATCTACCTTTGTCAACCATTTTTAATTATTTATTTGTAGGTGCTAGTAGTAATCACATAGCATCATTATTGTGTTTAGCCACCTACATCAGCATTAATAGATAGTGAATCTATGCATTTCCATCCGTTTAGCACTATATTTATCACAGATTTCCATTGACCTTGCTTGGTTACCATCAAACTAACCCCATTTTTATTTGTTCTTTCTATCATTCATTGTATTAGTGGCTTGATATCTATGTTCTGTAAAACTCTCATACCCTCATATATTTTCATCTTACCCTTCCATATCAGCTTTATATATACCCTACTAACCTCAAGTCTCCATCAGATTCAGTCTGGTCACAATGTGGACTAGATAGAAATTTCATTTCATCAATCATCAATTTTTGTTAATTTTCTTGCAATCCTTTCTGTTAGATCTCATATTGACATCATCTTTTAGGGTTTAGTCTTCATGCTCAACATTCACTTCTTGATCCATATCATCTTTCAAATCCAACTTCATAAGACCTTGCAGGCTTGATATTTCTACATTTTCTTCTCATCCTATCTCGGTCACCACCAACCACCCTTTGTAGTCTTGGGTTGTCTATCTACCCAAACATAGGTGTGATTTAATTTTTGTGCATTTAGATCAAATCTTTATTTATATCTTATATCTAACATTTCAATTTCTATTTTACTTCATATTTTATGCATTCTATCATAATCAAAATTTTATTTATTTCCTTATGTTTATCAAAATTTCGATTGACATATCCATCCTAGGAAGTCTCCACTTTCTTTAGACTGACATTCTTAGAAAAGCCATCCATATTTCTATTAATCTATTCTTCTTTTGTTGATTTCTACTTGATTTTTAATTCACATAGGTTGTTTTAGAGGAAATAAGTCTATCGTTTACAACCATATCCATCATCATCCCATCTTGAGATATCTTAAACCATCACATATTTGGAGTTACTTATTTTCTTTAGTACTTTCTCACTAATTTGAGCAGGGACGAGGGAATTTGGTAAAACTTTTGGCACACCTAGTGTGACCCCTTCTTTAGTGATTTTTTTATTTTTTTGTCTTTTATTTCCATTTCTTTCTATCTTCTACTAACCTTACATATAAGAGAATTTATTTGATTTCTTGCATTGTCTTACATTAATTGGATTGGATTTTTATTTATTTACTTACTTTAAAAATTCAGATAAAAAGGAAAAGTGTTATCCATTTATTCTTATTTTTATTCCCCATCTCTTTTTAATACCATTCCATACCTTGTCTATTGCTTTCATCAAATCTACAAATTTCATTTTTGATCTAAAAATAACCCTTCATACTTTCTTAGAAATCTAGTTTAAGTATGGGTTTTAACTCTTTGCATTCACTTCATCACACACATCTTGTTATAACCAAATCATAGCACCCCCGAATGGCCTAAGTGTGAATGGGACATTCGGTGTGATTGGGTAACATGGGATCACCACTCAATATGTGGGACTTTCAGGCTTGACGTGAACCTCCAGAGAATTCCAACTTCCTCTTTATAAAATAAGCACTACACTACTCCTAATGCAAGAAAAATAGCTAACTAAACCTATACTAACATTTCCAAGAGATTAGGGAGAGAGATATCATGAAATAAACCCTACACTAGAAGTGGTGATGCACTAAGAAAGGGATTTTGTACAAAAAATTCTAGTTTTCATATGAAGAAATATGAACATAAAAAGGATGAGCATGCATCACAAACCCAATTTCATATAATACTTCATTCCCAGATAAGTAAAACAACTCCCGAAACTTGTAATTGAAATCAAATTTGCACATTATACCTACAAACATAAGAGAGGCAAAATGAAAGCAACACAAATCATGCAAGGACAAACAATTACCCACAAAACATAATTTGATTATTATAAGCACTTACACAATACATCATTACAATAAGAAGAGGAAGACATTGCCATTACAATCTTTGGAAGGAGGGCTTGAAAGCCTCTAAATTCACAACAGATCAACTTGAAATAATAGGGGAATTTGGAAAAATTGTGTAACCCCTTGAAATAATGCACCCCTTTAAATTTTATAACTTTTTTGAGTGCGTGAGAGAAAAAAGGAAGAACCCCTAAAAACTAGGAAATGTTATAGAAAATTATGGCCTCCATGCCTAATTACATCATTCTTGTACCCGAGAAAAAACCTCCACCATTTCACCTTGCTTCATAAATTAAAAAATCTGAATTCTTCTATATTTAATTAAAAAATAATATTTTAATAAATTTTGTGTAAAACACCTTGAAGTGATTTGGGCCCACAAGATCTATTTTTTTCCTTTGGAGTGGTTTTTTTTGGGTTTGACTCGGTAAATGGATCACCAACCAGCTCACTGAGTTGGCTGACAAGGTCCTCCTTTTGCATTAGTTTAGCTAAGTAATGAAAATTAGAACTAACACCTAGTAGTCCTACAACAAAGCTAAATTGAAATCAAAACACCATCATGCTAAGAGCTAAACAAGTAACAACCATCAATATTATGCATTATAATCTTGAAAGAAAAACCTCAAGCTAACATATTAACATTATTACTCTACTCTTTTAAAAAGCTAAATTAATAAAACTCGACCTATGTAGATCTTTTAGCTATCAAAAGGAGATTAGTGGTTGCTTGATCCAAGATGATCAAATATGGAGGTTCATCAAGCCATGGCTTATTAGGCCTTTCTTAATTAACTTGATTTTTGGAATGCAAAAGGATGATGATTAGCTCCACTCTAATGGAGAAATGCTCAAAGATGACAAAATGGCTATAGTGTATTTACTATATGCTCACTTTTTTTTTCAAGGAATAGGTGTAGGTGTAAAGGTAGGATGAGGGCTCTTTATATAGCCCAATGGATAAAGGAATTCCGGAATTCCTACATCCTTTTGTATGTTGGATAATAGATATGTTGATTTAGTTGTGGATAAGGGGGGGTTTACGAAGGGTTGATTTAACTTTAGGAGAGTTTAATTTGTCCTTTAGTGACTCATGGGAATAAAGGGGGTTTATTAATTAACCAAAGTGATTAATTAATAGGTGTGCAAGCTTATAAAATCTTTTTAGAGGAATATTAACATGATTTACACTATAGAAGGGAATTAAATCAACTAAATAAAGATTTATTGATTTAATGAAAGGGGAATACTAATTAATTAATAATAATTAATTAGTCTAGATAGAAGGAAGGATTAATTAATGGAATGTCATTAATTAGGGTATTTGTTGAATAAAATACTTAATTAATTAACGTAATGTAATTAATTAATGATGATAGGAGAGAAGATGAGCACTATTGATCGCTATGTCGCCAATTTGTGGGAAAAAAGGATAATTAGCACAATTTAAGTATTTAAATTGTTCAGGCAAAATTATAGGTGTTTACATTTTCCCCTCTTTGGGGTGGTGTAAGTGACGCCACTTCAAAGATAGTAGATGGATAAAATTTTGAAGGGGTGGAAGAAAAATTAGTAGAAGTGAGTGATGCCCCCTCGAGTCTCAATGGGGTGATGAAGGAAGACGAACGACGATCGAAAAAGGTGAGAAATGGAGAGAAGAAAGGAGAGGAGGAAGATTCCCTAGGTGAAGTAGAAGAATATTGTTGATAGGAGGGTGATGTAGAAGAAATATGGAGAAGCAGAGAGAAGAACTAGCTTTCATCCTTTGCATCGGAACAACTTCAATGTCATCATATTGCCAAAAGATCTACGTCATTGGTCCTTATCTAAAAAAATATAAGCAGACGAAAAAAGTAGAATGACATGAAAAGCCATACTACGAACAATTTGACCATTGCTAAAAACACCAACTCTATGCAACATACAAAAATACAATGCAATATGAGAAAGGAAACAAGCTCATTTAACAAGGTAAAACAAGTACAAACACACATATTCGAGCCAACAATAGTCAAGATGATTGTACAAATATTTTGTTATCAAGTTGAAGATTGTCCACATGATCGTGATTGACAACAAGGGTTAAAAATGATGCCCCGAGCAAGGGATACATGTAGGGGAAATGATGATAGACACCGGGTCCACGGAGAAAGCTTTGTGCACCACGAAACAGCACCAAATAACTAGATGTGCCCCAGAGTACAGACGATGCAAGAAAAGTAGCTTTGTGAATGGTTGTGAATCTGATGATCTCACAAATCATATGATCGATGATGATGTGAAAATTTCCAGCAGGACATGGAAAGAATACCATGCGCAAGACACAAGTTTCATCCGCTATAAGCGGTTTTACCTATTTTTGTAGGTTTTATGATTTTTATGATTTTGTTGGAGAATTTTACTTTTTTGGATTTTGGATGGATATATACATTTTTTTGTTTTTTTCAAATTGTCCAAATTATTGGATGTGGGACGCATAGAAGAAAGTAGAAGAATCAGTATGAATTTCACCAAGACACAAGAAAAATTCCCCAGGGGGAAGAAAGAAGAAGTAGACGACAAATAATGTCCCTGTACAATGGAAAAAAATTAATGAAATAATTATTTAATAAAAATAATTATTCGGTGGGGTGTGTAGAGGAAGGAAATCACCTAGAAGCAATAAAAATTGTCCTAGTGAGAAGAAAGGGGTACCAGACGGCAAAAACATGCCCCAGTATGATGAAAGATGAAAGAAAAATAATTATTTCATTAAAATAATTATTGACGGCCGAATAGAAGAGGAAACAACAGGGTCAAAACAAGCCTCCAGGCATCATGGCCAGCGAAAAATGGCTTGATATACCCCACCCAGGGGGGGGGGTAAATCACCGTGACCAATTCATTTTTTACCGACCACGTTGTCAAATTTTTACCGCGAGACCCTAATAGCGACGACGACGATGGTGAGAGCACAAGACCGCAGGAGACGTGCTAACATAGTTCAGGGGTATGCCCGGCTTGCTGACGATGGCTTCTTCGTGAGTAGCATAACCTTCTTTATCAATTGTTATAATGAATGCTCTTAATTAATGCTAAAATAGGGGGTTATGTTAGGGTATGGCGCAGGCGCGCATGCACGGGGGCGCAGGTGTCCTAATGATGGCGCAGACACCCTTGAAGTGCATGCGCGCATGCACGCAGGCACCATGAGGCATGTGTGCACATGTGACATATGCTCTATAAAGCGTATGCACATCCATGAACACATGCCACCAACACATGCAAGCACAGCGTGCATACACCCAAAAATTGGTGCACACACACTAGACACCCTTGCTCGCACGTGAAGGTACACAAAGGATGGCACAAGTGCACCTTTAGGTGGATGTGTATACACACGCGTGCTAAAAAAGGGGCACACATGCTAGGGGGTATGTACACACTCTAAAGGGTGTGCAGGACACATAGACTATATGAATGAGAGAGACAGAAAATGCTAAAAAATATGAAACTAAGAAGAAAATTAAGATTTGTAGATGATTCTTATGGAATGATAAGAGGACTTAGAAGAAATGTTAGTATCTGACATTCAAAATGGTTTTGCAGAGATAGTTTCCCGTGTTACAGATGTGAGAGCACCACTTCCACATAGTTGAGATGGATGGGAGCATGTGCCAATGAGATTGGTGTGTGATGGTGATATCTATTAGAGGCGGTGGACCTAAGCCCTATAGCTCGCATGCCCTCCATGACATTCGGCCATGGTTTACTGACTATGTTGATTGAGCGGTGGCATAGCGAGAGCTAGTGCTTTAGGCTCCTCGAGAGGAGAGATGACTATCACCCTGGAGGACATATGGTGGATCCTACATGGTACCTATTATAGGCTTGATGATCAAGTACATGAGTGACCTTGGGTAGATCACGACAACGATCAGTGACCTTTTTGACCATGATGAGATACCCCACAAGGGTATGATAGTTTTGTTGCATGAGTGCATAGCTGATTAGACTTTGCACTGGGGGCCACTCTACATGATGTCACTTATCAGTGGGTTTTTTCTCACTGATAAGACAGGGACATCCTTTCTAATGGGTTTGATCACGCTGGTGCATGGAGTATTCAATGGTGAGTGATACTGTTGGGGCCAGTTCATACTGGCACATCTATACTAGGATCTGCATTTGATTACCTACCACCGTCAGAAGATGGTGGGGTCGGCCTCCTTATTACAGATTTGGTCTTGGGATCACATAGCGATTGGGTGCCCTGTAGGTGCATTGCATGCCTAAGTCCCAGAGGAGCCAACATACATGGCTTGGGTTTCTGTAGGTGATGATGTACAAGGACACTTAGGTAGCATGTACCATTATCGGCGAGAGTTTGATGAGCTGCTAGATAGAGATATTATATGGAGGCCCTATAGGCATATACAGTGGCTCGAGGATGGAGCAGAGCTCAGTGTCTATGTGGTGGAGCACTTTCTTCTTGGTAGCCACAGCTACATCATATAGTTATATAGAGTAGACCGATGTCAGCGATAGCTGGGTAGGGTGCAGGGGGTTCCACAGCTAGATTTGTGGTATGCCCATCAAGATGCAGAGAGGTAGACTATGGGGCCATGTATACAGGTGGCTCGAGTCAGGGCTAGCTTTTTACAGGTGATACCATAGGCATGGGACCCATCCCGACAGATCAAATACCTGGTTATGACATGGATTGGTATGCCACTATTTTACCCCGGAACTTAACCATACCTGATGAGGCATGAGCAGTAGGTTTTCAGCCATCTCCATAGATCCCCTACAGTAGTGACGAGGGGGAGGATGTAGTAGCTCGTTACCCAGATGATTCGTTTGATGCGTAGCCACATGATGGGTAGGGTCCAGCACAGGCTCAGAGACAGAGGTAATAAGGATCTAGGATATGGACATGTACAGGTTCCCAGGATCATATTGCAAGATCAAAGGACAATCCCCTAGATAGGTATAGGGACACACAGATAGGCCCTTATGGTGCAATCTGGTGGTATAGATAGCCACCCTACAGTAGCAGCTGTAGCAGGTTACAACAGAGAGAGATCAGGCCCGATCTCATATTTTGGTAGTGACATCAGAGCGGGACCATGCTAGAGCCTAGGCCAGCCAGGGAGGAGATGGATCTGTTCACTTCCAGAAGATATGCCAGATGGCAGCTCAGATGGCCTAGGTGACGAGCCTTCTACAGTAGACACAGGCTCAGCTACAGCCCATGACATTGGAGAGAGATTGGTTGAGGGAAGATCGGGTAGTGGATCAGGCCAAGGTTGCCTGACTATTAGTAGAGACAACGTCCTTCCGATGCACAGATGGGACAACAGTGACATCCTGCACTCACAAAGACTTGACTACCACAGAGGGTAGAGCTTCCTACTATCGATCCTTGTATTACGAGGTAGTTCCAGGATGAGCGGTGGGAACCTTCGTATAGCCAACTAGTTCGAGTAGATCGACGAGGTCAGAGAGGCCTCAAGCCTCAGTGGAGCAGCCATGGGGAATTCTATATAGCCACTCGACACACAGTCTATGGGTCCTCCACGGGGCAGACCAGCCAGCCCATCTAAGGGCTCTAGTCATCCCTGATTGATCAGTGTATTGATACATTTGCCTCTTGATGAAGGCTATGAGCATCCTGTTCTCGATGTACAACATTTTTTGATCTAACCTTTTTTTTATGTATGCCTCTGATGAAGGAAGTAGCATTTACCTGATCGATGTATAGGATTTTTGATGTATGCCTTAGATGAAGGCATTTTTGATGTACGCCTTAGATGAAGGCATTTTTGATGTATGCCTCAGATGAAGGCATTTTTTATGTACACTTCAGATGAAGGCTTTAACATTCTCCTAATCAATGTATAGTATTTTTTGTGTACGCCTCAGATGAAGGCATTTTTTATGTACGCATCAGATCAAGGCATTTTTTATGTATGCCTCAGATGAAGGCATGTTTTATGTACTCCTCAAATGAATGCATTTTTTATGTATTGATGATGCATATCCTTTTTGAGACAAACATACTACACATGTATACATATATATGGACATTTTTTGACATGACACATGTGTCATGAGAAGATGGATCTCTATTGTTGTTTTGATTGATTACATGGATTTATCAGGGTTCAAGTTAAGACCCCCCTTCAAAAAATTAGTTTAGAATGGGTGGAAACTATCTAAAATTGACTTTCGAAAGGCAATTTGGCAGGGAAAAATTTTCTTGGATGAGGTACAATGATAAGAAAAATTGGTGAAATACATGCATAATTTAATTTAACATATAAATAGTAGGTGAATTCACCCATATAAATGACTTATCAATGGAAATTTTAGGCGAATTGGGCGGGAACTGACTGCTGAAAAATAGCCATTTCCAATTTCCAAAATCCCTAATATTCGTGAGTTTACAAAAAATTTCCACTAGAATTTTCCCTGAGATTTATGCATGTGTAATGTATTTTATCTGATTTGGTATCTCCATTTATATGTATATGGATATTTGATGTATCACATGCGCTTTGATTTTTAGATGATAGATCTGCAGATGATTTGAAATGTATTTCTCATGTGATGTGCTAGATTTAGTGGATGGAATGATATTATTATATTGATGCGGGGGGATAGATTGTAATATTTTCAATCCCTTTTTCCCCCATTTGATGATACAATACGTGATTATTATCTTAGCATTCATGTATGATGTATTCTTATATCTTTCTTGATATATTATGTATAGATGATGTTAGTTGTGATGATATTCGATGGATATATGATGATGTGATAAAAAAATGATGCACATGCACTAAGAAAACACAATCAAATGCTAACAAAAAAACACAATGAATCAACACAACAATGTACCACTTATTCACTAACATGCAAAAACACACTTCAATATGCACAAGTAAGAACAGATCTAATCCAAGCAAAAAAAAATGAATCCTAACAAAGTATGTCTAAGCAAACAAACTGTACAAATGTACAAACATGAAGCAACTATACAAGCAAACAAGCAAAACAAGTAACAAGAGAAAGGATGTAAACAAAATTTAATGTTTTTGTAAGATTGTTTTGTGAAACAATTTTCCACTGTGTTGGATTTTATGAAACAATTTTCTATTATTTTGATTTTCGTGAAACAATTTTCTATTATTTTTTTAATTTTTGTGATAACAATTTTCTATTGTTTTGATTTTCTAAAAAAAATTAATGTTTCAATTTTTGTGAAACAAATTTCTATTAGATTTTTTTTAATGTTTTGTGAAACAATTTTCTATTGTTTTGCCTTTTTGTGAAACAATTTTCTATTGAATTTTTTATTTTTGTGAAACAATTTTCTATTGTTTTTTTGAATGATTTTTGTGAAACAATTTTCTGTAATGTTTTTTTGTGATTTTCTAAGGTTTGTCCGAATCTACGCACAGGGAACTAAAGAAATGCATGGATGCCCCCAACGTTAGATAGAGAATATATAAGGGAAAGACACCATGTGCTTATAAACAGGAAGGTGAAGTCATAGAAGTGCCCCCAACATTAGATGGGGAATATGCATAAGACCATCCCTCCACAGATTAACAAAGAGGAGAAAAAGCTGGATTAAGACTCGGCATGACTAGGTTCATAGGGAATCTCAGATGCAGAAAAAAAACTAGCCCTGGGCTAAGTAAAAGTACTCTCTAAATGTAAGATGTTTGTGGATAACAAATTCTCCCAAGTGCTCTGGAAATTGGTTTTCACCCAGGGACCTATCTAGCGTGCCAGAATTCCGTGGTTTTCAACATATGAAAGATTTGTTTTCTATTTTTATTTTTCTCTTATTTTTATTTTTTTGTATTTTGATCAATTTTACTCTTTTTTTGGTTTGATTTTCTAATTCTCTGCACCATGTTTGAATCATATAACCACTTAAGGCGCATTTCGTTCATGGGCTCGCATAGATCTCATTACCATTAGGGTGGGCAAGTGTGTATGATTCCTGTATTATACTTTGCCACAATGACATAAGATCCTAGCTAATGTAATTCAAACTTTCCTTTTTTCTCTCTTTATTTCCTTGTGTTGAACTGATTTTCCTTCATGACCAAATCACCATGACCTTAAACTGAAAAGGTATGATTCTTTTGTTGTAATTGTGAGAAAATTTGTTCTAATAAACTTTAAGATGATTTAGGGTTCATATGTGCTTCTCATCCAAGATTTCCAACTCTGTCTAGTCAAACCACTTTGTAATCCTCATCCTTGTCTAGATAATCCCTTAGAGAGATTTGTAGGGAAGGACGATCGATTTCTAATGGGATGATAGAATCTATTCCATAATACTAGGGAATCTAGTGTCGCACCAATAGTAGTATGAATAGAGGTCTTGTAATCCCAAATACCTGGGTGAATTTGCAAATACCAGTTGTGACCTGTCTTACTTACCATCTTTTCCATGATTTGAACTAAAGTATTATTAGTGGCCTCAGCCTATCCATTTCCTTGGGAGTAATATGGTGTAGAACCACTTTAATATTATTTGAAACTAGTGACAAAGATCTTTCATGTTCTTATTCTTGAATGATTTTCCATTGTCAGTAATTATAGCTACAAGGAATGCCATACCGGACAAATAATATGATTCTTGAAGAACTTTGAAACCTGAGAACCCGTTAGATAGGTCAAAGCAACATCGTCCACCCACTTGGAAAAATATTCAGTAGTTGTAATGATGTGGGTTTGTCCATAAGATGAAGTAGGGGCAAGCTTCCCTATTAAATCAATTCCCCATTTTGAAAATTTCCATTGGGGTCATGATAGGTTACAATGGATATGATGGGGCATAGATGAAATTTCCATGCTTTTGACAGAGTACACACTTCCGCACATTGTTGTAGTAGTCATTTTCCATGGTAGGCCAATATTAGTCCAATCTAAACAATCTATTTTCTAGAAACATCCCATTTTTGTCGGCTCCACACACCCCTCCGTGAACCTCTTTAATCACTTCGATTGACTCTATTGTATCGAGACAATGTAATATATTCCCATCGTAGCCATGGTGATGGAGCGTACCTCCTAAGATGGTATAAGAGGCTATCTAGACGGATAATGATTATTTTTTTCAGAACGGGAGATGTTATGAGGGAACATATTATCTTTAAGGAAAGTGAAGATGAGGTCATATCATGGGGAATTGGGACCAACAACATCACAACCCAGACAAGATTCTGGCATGTCATACGTAGGCTAGTGTAGATTTTCAACAAAGAAAGGCATATCATTACTTTCTGGTAGAATGTGTAGCATAGAACCTATGGTTGCGATAGCATATCCAAATATGTTTTCTACTCTTGGAATCTGTTCAAACGTTATACGCACAAAATAATCTTTCAAAGTTTCGACTAGCTTCTTGTAAGGGATGAACTTCTCATCCTTTACTTTGTACTTATCATTGACTTGTTTGATGATTAACTATGCAAGTCACTAACAATGTTAACATGATGAATGTCCCATTTGATTGCGAGTTTAATCCTATTGATGAGTGTCTCATACTCTGCAATATTATTTGTGCAAGGAAAACCAAGGCAAAAAGCTTGAGGTATGGGGGTCGCCAAGAAGGAGTAATTAGTACAACACCTTCTCCTGTAATCATGAAAAGTTAAAGATCCATCAAAAGTGCACCTACCACATGATGGATTCCTCAATGTACATTAATGAAACATGTGACAGATCCATATTCACAGGTTTTGTTCCTTGTAAAGGTGCCTCTACTAACTAATTAGCAAGAAGTTGTCCCTTGACCGAACTTTTGGTTCACAAAATCGATGTCAAATTCACTTAGCATAATGATCCAGTTATCCATTCTATTGATAATGGTGGGTTTTAGACAACAAGTATTTAAGAAGTTCAACTTTTGATATAAGCTTGGTTTCAGTATTTAACAGGTAATGGTGATGTTTTTTTGAAAGGTAAAAACTATAGCCAAACAATATTTTTCAATCTGAGGGTAGTTGATATCATAAGTGATGAGAGTACGATTGAGATAGTACACTCCTTTTTCTTCATGGCCAAGATTGTATTGGGCTAGTAACGCACCAATAGTAAATTGGTGTGGCAGAAATATATAGCAGAAGTGGCTCACCAAGAGTTAGAGGCATGATGATATGTGGATTGGCTAAGTACTGCATAAGTAAGGCAGAAGGCATATTGTTCCTCTGGTCCCCACATAAAGGAAACATCCTTTTTAAGTAGGTTAGGTGAACGAATGACACTTATCGGCAAGTTGGGTAATGAAGTAGCGTGGATGGCATGTATCTTTCCTTACAAGCTGTGTAGTTGTTTGATGTTTTGGGGAGGAGGAATTTCAATAATGGTAGTAAATTTAACAGGGGTCTATTTCAATGCCTCTTCTTGATACAATGAAATCCTATCAAATTTCCTGACAGTACACCAAACACACATTTCCTAGGATTTAATTTGACTTTGTACTCCCGCAGGCGTTCGAAGATACGCTGTAAAATATTAGGGTGATTTTCCCTTGTCTTGGATTTCTTGAGGATATCGTCCACATAGTCTTCCATGATGACATGGATAATATCATGGAAAATTAATGTCATTGCCCTTTAATAGGTTACTCCTACATTTTTAAGGCCAAATGGCATTACTGATAACAGAAAGTACCCCAGGGAGTTGTGAAGGTCATCTTGTGTTGATCTTTATCGGCTATCTTCATCTTATTGTATCCTGAAAATTCATCTATGCAGTTGAATCAACAATCATATCAATATTAGGCAACATAAAATCATCATTTGGGCATTCCTTATTTATGTCTATAAAATCAGTATACATTTTAATCCTAAAAGGATTCTTCTATACAGGGATGATATTTTATATCCATTCAGAGTAATCAATGGGTCAAATGAATCCTACCATGAGAAATATTTATAACTCTTCCTTAACTAGGAGATCCACCTTCGAGTGCATCTTTCTAAGATTTTTCTTGATAGGCTTGGCCTCTACATGTACAACTAAGTTGTGCACTACCAAAGTTGGGTTCAAGCCTAGCATATCCTTATAGGACTATGTGAACACATCTATACATTCCCGTAGCAACATGGTGAATGTTTTTTGTTCCCATGTTGAGAGTGAAGCTCCCAACTTGACTATTTTTGGGCCATCTTCTGTGCCAATTTTTACCTAAATGGTCTCTTCTACAAGCATTGTTGAAAAATCCTCCATACGCGTAGGATCAGGAGGAAGGTTGAGATATTCTTCCAAGGGCATCTCTATGAGATTTTCACCCTTGGTGTGGTCACTTTTCTTGTCCTTTTATTTTTGTACATGTTTATCTACCAGCACCTCAAAGAGGTTTTCACTGTGCAACTTGAACTTTGAATTTTTCTAAGGCTTTTCATTGAAACTTTTTCCCTTGCTTTTTCATAAATTTTGTTGACCATGAAGCTCAGCTTCCTCCCTGAAGTAGGCACAGATATATAAGTCAATCTAGAAGCCCTTTTTGTGATCTCCAATGGGGATTATATCCCAAATTCCCATAAATTCAGTGATGACTTCATCATTTTCAAAGATATCTAGAGTCACATGATATTATTGGTCCCATTCGACAAGGAAAGGGTAAACAAGGTCAATTTTAGGTTCAGTAGGGTTTATGGTGAGGACACTGGTATTCATGAACAAATTTGTGGAGGTAAGATCCTCATATTGGCTACAGTGGGAATCATTATCGCTATCTAAATAGTCATAACTATCTTCACGCTCAGAATAGGTGGCATCTTGATCCTTGGGGTGTGATCCATAGGGTCAAATGCTAATCCCATACCTTTCCATCTTAAAATGTGGGAGAGGAACTCGTTCTCATTGTCCTTACTCATTCCTTCTACATCATAGACCTTTGTAGCCCGTGGAATACATCATTCATCCAGACTTCACATACTCATGGATTTTGTAGCAAGTTGGCTGAGTATCTTATGGGACCCAAGTCATAGGTGGATCCAAAAATTTCTCTTCAACTAGTAACCCTCGAAGCAAAAATGACCCAATAGTTCACTCATCTCTAGGATATCTAAAATGATAGTTAGGTTGGCCTCTATTTTTAGGTGACATTGAGAGGTCTAAAACTAAAAGGGCTTGTTGCACATTTTACTCCCCACAACTGTAATCCAGAACCTTCATATCCCATGAATTAGAAGGGGAAGTTGATGTAGAGGCATCATGGGTGTAAGAACTGAGGGAATTAGAATCTACTTGAGACTCCATGGATTCAGATTGAAGAGGAATAGTTATATCAGTACAGGGACACGTATAGGCACCCTTAGGTGTAAAACTATTGAGAGCTCTACAGTGAGAAAAGGGATCTAGATCTCTTTATATCATTATAGTGTGTCCTTTGTGTTTCAATTTGATGCATTGATGGAACGTTGATGGCACAGCCTCCATGGCATGAATCCATGGTTGGCCTAGAAGCATATTCTATGGGAGTCTCAAGTCTATGACATGAAACCTCGTGTGATGAAAAGTGGGTCTGACTTCCATGGGTAATGTGATTGTGTCAGCTGACTCTCTTTCTGCATTGTTGTAAGTGGTTATGGTAATGATGTGGGACTCGAGGTCTTCTTCGATATATCCTAATTTCTTAACTAATTTTAATGTTCATATATTCAATCTTGATCCATTTTCCACAAGCACCCATTTTATCTTTCAGCGGGTAATGAATACCTCAATATACAAAGGGAGATTATGTGTTGGATCTTCAATAGGGATCTCCCTATGATTAAAGGAAATGTTCTCAATTGCTACAATATTAAGTACCACATCCTGAAGATGAATAGGATATAATTCTAGTGGCACTCCTGACCCCTGAAGAGTTTTGTACAAAATGGCCATATATACATTCAATATTTTAAGGAGATCCAAGATTGAAATCTTGGCAGATGTCTTCTCAAGCTGTTCTAAAAGGTTATACCTACCATTTTTCGGGGTCGATGGAGAGGGTTCCAGAATCATGAGGCAGGCATTCCTTGTTACCACATTACAATCCTTTCCCTTCATCTGAATGGTGTTAACATGGTCACTAAGAGAGTGGATACATCCAATGAGAAAATCATAATGATTATTTTTCTTCTTGGTATATGGATAATTTTCTGTTTTGTAACTCTAGGATGACTCTCCTCGATCCGGCTTTGGATCATCTGACTGACCATGTTTAGGGAATGGTTCCTTTTATATTCCCATCTTTTCATTAGGTTTCTGATTTTTTTCCGGGTTGTCCACTTCTGTAACACCAGCTAAAACAACCCACCTGAGACCTAAGAAACAACCTAGGATTAGTTAGGAAAAATATGGAATAATTTTTTTGTTTAAAAGAGTCTACCACCAAGTTACAAGGAAAAAATTATCTCTAAGAAGTTCTATAACAATTCTAATCCACTAGAATTTACTTTCTCTGATTAAAAATTATTAGAGGTCATAAGGTCCAAAATTTAGGGTTATAAGGTTCAATTAGGTTCAGAGGGTAATTCCTCACCATACCCCCTCTCTAATAGGCTTAAAGGTTCAACTTTATTTTTCTCACACTTAATGCATTCAAAAGTTCCCTAAATCATTCCCATTGGATAGGAAATTTCCTCACCTTTCCATTGATACAAAGAGGTCCTCCTAAATCCTCATATATCTCAAGTTATGGGATGGTGGGCCTTGGGGTGAAAAGTTTCCCCCAAGAGCGAGTCTGTGGGCCCAGGGATGAAAATTTTCCTGAAGGGCAGGTTGGCGGGCCGTGGGGAGAATTTTGGAAAAAATTTCCACGTGGGGTGAAAAACTAACTTTGCACCCGCACACCCACTGGTCTATAAGTCTACAAGGGACACATGGTGTCTCCCAAGCCAATGTGGGAAAAGTGGGGTGGTGGGAGACATTTTGGAAAAATTTCTCATGTAGGACGAAAAGCCAACATTGCGCCCACAAGTCCGCCAGCCATAAGGAACATGTGGCACCACCTAAGCCAACGCGGGGAAAGTGGGGTGATGGGGAAAAAATGGAAAATTTTCCCAAAAAATTCTGAAACCCAAAAAGGAAAAAGGGAGTTTCTCCTCCGTCAATGCCTCATGACGCCATGTGGCATCACTTGATTGGTTGCGGGCCGGCAGGGTGGCGGGGAAAACATGGAAAATTTTCCCAAATTTTTTTGAATGCTCTAAGTTTAAAAAGGGGCCCTCACCTCAGCCAACACCTCATGGTGCCATGTGGCAGACTCTAATTGGTAGTGGGCTGGTAGGGTAGTGAGGAATTTTCCTAAGCTCTAAGGGAAAAATTCGGGCCGCCTGCAGGCCCACTAAGGAAATTTTTCCCAATTTTTTTTTTACACCAAGTGAAGGAAAAAACTTCAAAGAGCCATAAATTTTGATAGATAGCTCAGTTTTTGGAAAATGAGGACTTTCTGGAAGTCTCTCGATGTCTTCTTTACACAGAGATCATTAATTTTTAATTTTAATAAAATTTAAGAGGTAAATTTTAAGAAAACGGCCTGCAAGCTTTTATAGTGCAAACTGGTAAATTTTAACTTGTGAGAATTATTTAATTTGATTTTATTCCTCTCTCAACATGTCAAATAGACATGGAGATTTTTCCTTAGGAGGAATTAGGATAATTTTGTGATGTAGATCTGTTTGATTGAATTCCTATTCGAAATTTACCATTTTGACAGCAACAACTTTGAAAACTTTGAACTCAGTTTTTGCCAGATTTTGAAATATTTCCTTTAAGTGTTTTTTTCTAATTGAATTATTTTAGGGCCTACTACTTCAATTTAATCATTTAATTTTCTATTTTAGTGTTGCAGGTTTGAACTGTGCATTTTTGGTTTAAATAATTACCAGCTGGAAATTACCAAAAATAGGGATCAAATTTTAAAGGGGTCTATTTGCCACTTTCTTATTACAAGTATTTAGAATATGTTACAATTCCAATATAACACATTATTTTATTTAATCAAAACCATTTATGGGCTAAAAAGAAAATTCTGATTTCCAACTTAACATTTTTTAAGGACAGAGTTCTGTATTTTCCTTCATACACATTTACTTCTTTTCAACAGATATTTCAAAACACAATAGATGATCAATTTCAAAACAACAACACAAATTGGGAAAGGTAATGTAATGATATATTGATTCCAAAATACAACAGTACAACCTTTCTTCTTTTATTCCTTCCAAAACATATATCCTATACAGAGCAGAATAATACATTTTCTTCTCACGTATTTCACTTTACCACTTTTCAAACAGGGATTTCATAGTGTATGCTAAACACAAATTTCCAATGGGATAACAACATATGGACAAGAAAAAACCACTTCCATTAATTTAAATTAACTCTTACAACTTCTTTTCCATTTGGTTTCAAAATGCAACATATACAAAAACACGTATCATTCTTTCACATTCTTTCCAAAACAAAATACAGGGTATAACTCTTTTACATTTCAAATTTCCACTTGCATTAAGTACAACATCTTTCAAATACAAACATTTACAATTTCATCCACTTCAAGTGGGAAATGTTACAATGAGATTTCATTTCACAAGGGACTGTCAAAACATCTTTTCTCATCTCCAAAACAGCAACATGCATTCTTCCAATTTGATCACAACAGGAGTAGGTTAAATGAAACACTCTCCACCCAACCAAGAAATCCAATGAAGAGGAGAATCCATCCTTATTCATTGGCCCCTGAGCCCCAACTACAATGTAATAAAAAATGTGATCCAACTCATGGTAACAATAGGCTTCCACAAACACACAAGCAACACTTTCACAATAAAACACAGTCTAAAATAAAATGTAGTTTACAACTACCTTAAAACATGACAACCAATAAAAATGCTTCCTCAATCAAGCCCAAAGGAACAAGAAGCTTTTGGGGATGTTTCTTATGCCTCCCAAAGGGGAAAATGGGTATCACCACCTGATAACAACCCACCAACATATATATATATATATATATATATGTCATTTGAAAACCCTATCATGCCCTTATGCCTCCCCCAAGTACCCCTTATTCCTCACATTTTATTATATCTCCCCAACCTCTTATGGCACCCAATAACGAGTAAAGAAATGAAAGATATTTCTTTGTAAGGTGGAACCCAAGTCCCTAACTCCCTCCACCCTTATACCTCCTTAAAACAAACTTGTTCCACCCACAAAATAACCCCATAGTCTTCTCCTATACCATTCCCATGCCATCTACCCAATAGCCCAAAAATATGCCAAAACATTCACACATGAGCATTTCAAGAGCCAAGCTCCTACCTCTCCATGATGGAGTTGTTCCAATTTCCAAAACAGCAAGATTTATCCCAATGCAAGCAATCCAAATAGCCAAGCAAAAGCATGCAACAATCCTTCAAATACTTCTCCAAGCAAGAGCTCCCCAAAACAGTAAGAAAATTTGCCCCAAAATGAAGTCTCCCAAGTGAAGCAACCCAACACAATGCAAGCAATTCCAATTTTATAGAAGAGGGAAGAGAAGAGGGTGAAGAGGATCCATGTAGGATGCCACCTCACACATCCTCAACCCCAACCCCCAAAATTCAACTTCATTACCCAAAGAATAATAAATAAGTGGGTGAATAATATGATAGATTTACTTACACACTCAAACAAGCCCATACCCCATAAGGATTGAAATTAAATTATGTAAGAAATGTGGAATTACAACATTCAACTTGACTTGTAAAAATGCATAAAAAGGTCTAATTTTAACCCTTTAACCATAGGCAAGGTTGGTATGTAAATTTAAGAGGCATGGGGCAAGTTTAACTTGTCCCACAAGTCTCCAAAATCAGCCTCCAAGGAAAAATTTGAGTTTCCAAGAAGGTGGAGTGTTTCACACTCAAAAGTTAACTTACACATCACTTACAAAGTCACTTACACATTACTTACACATTCTTACAACACTTTAAAATATGGCCAAAAACTCTATTAATTACATTCTTATGACATCTTTTAATTAATTAACTAAGCAATATGATTACTCCAATATTAACACCACATTAAATAAATAATGAAAGGGTAAGTACACCACATAAAACACATGCAAAAATTAAAAAAAAGGGACCAAATAAAAAAAAAACATAAAATCCCTTGGTCACATTTAAAGGTGATCCCCCCATGGGAATCCCTAACACAAAAAAACACACACAAACAAATACAGTTGTCATGGTGACCTTGTTGAATTCATCTATAATTCCAATGTGGTTGGTCTCCAATCCCACGATATTTGTTGTGATATTTTTAACCTATAAAAATACAAATACCCCCTTTGGCCTTGTGGCCATATCAAAACATCCAAATTAATATAAATATAATTTCAAGATCATTAATATATATGTGAATCACAACAATTATCACGACAATTACCTCCTTCACCTTTGTGTTGTTGGGCCAACTCAGTGACACCTTAACTCGCCACGACTTATACCATGGAAACATGTTTCTTACCTTCAAATTGGCATTGAATACACCATACTAAATAACCTCGAACTCCTCCCCACTCATTGGATGATAACCTCGACACTTAATTATGTGACCACCCTGAAAATGGATGAGCCCAAAATCTAAAAACCCAAACTGAGTTTGGGATTTAGACTCAAAAACCCTACAACCATTGCAATGTTCTCAATGAGTGATGTCTGAATTGTCAAACTCTGAAATTCAGAGTTTCAAAATTTGAGATTTTTGTGAGTTTTGCACCAACTCACTTGGGAGTCTTTGAACTCCACCATCCTGAAATCTTGAATTCGAAATGACCGTAAACCTCCGAAACCTAAAACCACTTCCTTCCCCAAAATAGCTCATCACATGAACCACAAAACCCCTCTACCATTTCACTTATGTACAAACCAATCCATTTTGTTTCTCCCTGGAGTGACATGCATGAATCTCTCCCACCAAAAAATACAACCTTATCTGATTCTGTGATAAGCCGAGATCATACTCAAGCACTCACCCACTGTGAAACTCAACGACTCTTCGACTCAGAATCCTGCCCAACTATATTATCCCCTCAGCTTCTTATGGACATCACTCCATATTTAAACTGAAACCTTTCCATGAGCTCTCCTTGGTGAGTGACTCACCAACTCCAGTTCTTGAGCCACCTAACATAATGAAGCACTTCAACCTTGAAACCACCTCATCGCGAGGCCTTCATTTTGTCGACCACATCAAACACCTAAGAATTGTACACCATCGATCTCCTTGTGAACTCCTTATTCATCCACTCGCGAGATCTCTCCCAAGTACCTGGAATTCACACACACTTGTCCTTTCTCGAGATGACCCTGTATCAAACTCTCATCCTTACTTTTCTATAGAGTTACTCTGTCAAGCCCACCAGATTCCAATTCAAACCTTGCACGCTTAGTTTTCTAATACCACTTATGACAATCACTTGATCGTGGCCTCATTTTTGAGTTGCACCAGTTTAGCTCGACATCGAGCTCAAGCGATTACCTACTTATTGATTTAGAGAAAGAGCTTGACCACTCACTTTGCTCAAAAATTAGTTAATTTACTTTTCCGCAATGCCTTGTTGTTGAGCCATTCCCACCACTATGCATGGCCACCAATCAATTGACTAAGCTTTATTCTGAGTTCTGAAAACAAATCAGAACTCTATTTCTATTACAACATTTACCATCTCACCCGAGATGATAAAGATTTCAACTTGAAAGGAATCCCTCCTGATGATTACAACCAGTTTGGATGATGGTCTTAGCTTAAAAACCTGAGCTCCTCCTTGTTTGGGCTCTTTGATCAATCCTCGAGTTATTTCTCAACACCAAGATTTCTTCTGAACCACTAAGCTCGAGCTCTAAAATGAGGTACAGATCATAGGTCACCCATGCATACATTTATTTCAACTAATCCATTTTATAGATCAACTCCTCTTATGTATCATGTGAGCTGGGTGAACTATTTTTAGCCGATACTCTTTTGACCCTCCAAATAGGTTTTTGACAAATTCCTTTCAATTTTTCACTAACCTCAAACTTTTTACGGATTTTTCTAGTTCAGGATCATCATGGAGGTTTAGTATGACACTTGAAAATTATATACACCAATTTTACCACTTTTCTTGTGTTGGGAAAATGTGGGCCATGCAAAGCCCTGAGTACACTTATTAGGTAGAAATTGGGCTCTTAAGAACCCAGACAATGAAAAAAAATGTCTTTTAATGAATTCACATCCTCCTGGAACTTTGAAAATGCTCCCTCAACACAAAATTTTGACAAAAAACCTTGGAATTATTCATGAAGCACTTCTACGATCCTAGGGCATAATTTACCCTTATTGTCCTTTTTTTTCCCAAGGGGAAAAAATGAATAATACATCCTAAAACACAAACCAATTTACCCATATAAATATCTCCTACCATGTGCATCTATTGGGATTTCATCACCTAATAGGAAATCCATTGTGGTATTCTGGTCACGTTATAATTTTTTAAACTATGAGTATATTGGCAAAGCACACGACTCCCTTATCACTGCAAGAGCGTGAAGTGAGGGTGTAGGTCCCAATACCAATCTCCTTACTAGTAGTCATCACAGATTCATGTCTCACGTACCTTTAGGTATATAGAGGACTCTATCTAAAACTACCTCAAACCATCCATAGATTTAAATTTCCTATGTTCCCTTTGATCCCATTTTCTTCTTTTTCACATCATCCTAAATAATAAAGATGATAAAAAAATTGTTTCTTTATTTATTTATTAATAAATAATATAAGTTCTTGTTTTTTTTATGTTTTTTATCATCCATTCTCAAGCCAAGAAAACACATACATCTATCTACATCATTCAATGACAACATCTCCACTTCTGAAAAATTTTCTCAAGAATCTTCTACACCTATCACTACTTCTTTTACACCTATGATCACCACACCTTTGGTCTCTCAACCCTCTGTTTCTATTTTCCCTCTTCATGATGCACATGTCATCCAAAATGATACCAATCTTGAAACCAAATATTCTATTTCTCATCAGTCCATCTCCTCTAGACTAACTCTGCCTCTGTCTACTGCTCTTTTATATAATCTTGGACCTCTTACCATCAATTGTGGATGCTCGTAATTTCAAAAAATCCTTAACACTAATCATATTACTATTCATGGATATATAGTCTGTAAATCCATCATGATCCCATGATCCCATAAAAATATTCAATTGGTGGAGTTCATTCCACCCAATTACCTCATATTAACACCACAATCACTCACTCTATCCCCATCACGTCTTCATCCACTACAATTATTAATACTCCTATCCAATTATCACAACATTATAATTTACTTCCTCCTCCATTCGAACAACCTAATTCAAATTTACCCCTTATTTCCACTTGTCATGTACATACAAATGTTAACACTTTGTAATCTCATCCATCAAAATCAATTCAAACCCATCAGTATCCTCCTCGAGTATCCTTTTGCTATATACTTCCCAATCAATCAATTTAAGTATCCTAAGAACCCATCACTTACATTCCAACTCATCATATATCACATCATTCTAATGTCCCCATCTCTCAACAACAACCTTTATCACAACCAATTCAATTATAACCAGTTAACTACATCCCCCCTTATCAAACACTTCCACAAACACCTACTCATCCCCACACATATCAACAACCTAACCTATCTTCTTCATATGCATCAAAATATCATCCTTAAATTTCTCAACCCCATCCATCTAATGATCCCATGTATACATTATTGAGTAGAATTGATAATATTGAAGTTGCTACCTTAGGATCCAAAACCACATTCTCCTATAAACAAATATGCAACGAACCTAACAATCCATCTGTCCCCAAGAAGATTTATCCTCCTTATTGAGAGCTACCAAATTTCTCTAAATTAAATAGTAAGGAGGATTCTCGATAACATCTTCATGACTTTATGCACGCATGCTACCTTATAACCTACAATCAAGACCTCATGCTTCACACATTCCCAAGGTCATTAGCCGACACTATGTTGGACTTGTATAATGACATCCCAAAACATTCATTATTTTTCTTCACTCAATTTGTGAAATTATTCCTAAAACACATCTAAATCAATATTATGTGTAAAATCACCATCACAGGCCTTTATGACATTATACAGTACGATTACGAGTCTATTGTAGACTTCTTCACATGATGGCATGACATCATTAAATAACTATCATTATCCCTTCCACAAACCAAGAATATTGAACTCTTATCACGTTCTTGTGTGAAGAATATATCCTCAAAATTCTCCACACCCTCATTCAAATATGCCAAGACAGTGGCATACAAAATTCTCACGCGCGCTCTAGGAAGATAGAATCATAATAAAGAAGGCGATAGGAACTTTTCATTACAATCTTGTCTATGGTAAGGAGGATACACTTCCTTTGATACTTGAATTGAATTTTTTATCACTTGCCCAACAGTTGGAATTTGAGGGTGCGGACTAGAGATAAATCAGGATGGTAGAGCTGGTTAAACTTGAATAATTAAGGAAAAATTATATGATCAAGCTAGAACAACATCACCAATCAACAAAGAACTGGTTTGATAAAAAGGCTAGGCATAAAGCTTTCACAGTTGGTGACTTAGTCTTAAAATGGGATGCTGACAGAGCCAAACCAGGGTTCCATTCAAACTTTTATACACTTTGGATTGGCCCATACATTATCAATTGATGCAAGGAGGATAAATCTTTTGAGTTAATGAGATCTATCTCAAACCATTTTATTAAGCTTGGTGTATCATCTTTTATATATTATAATAGTTTATATTCCTCTAAGCACGTTCTGTGCACATTTTTTTTTTTTACATAGTTATTTCTTCCTGTGTGCTTCTTGCGTGTGCTTTTTTGTTGCTTCCAAGATACCATTTTTCTTCCAATAGTTTTCAAAAATTTCATAAGAACCAGAATAGATTTCATAAATGTTTCATCAAGTGACTTCAGGGGTAGTTCTTTAATGTTCCATATCAGACTCTCATAATTATATAGCAAACTCCATGCCCAATGGATTCTCCAAGATACTGATCTCCTTCATCTAATAGGAAGATGGCCCCAAAATTCACCAAAATATTATCCAAAATAACTCTCCTAGTTATTTGGACAACTTACATTGCATTCTAGCTCTAAATATCTACATTGCAGTTTACGTGCAACTCATTTGCTCCTTTAGCACATTCTCATGGTTACAGATTCCTCATGTTCCCTTGCATGCTCCACCATTCCTTCATCTCTTATTTTCCTTTTCCTCTTTGTTCCATTTTCCCTTGCACACACCCTCTATGCATTCACCTTCTTCCCAACAATGCATTCTTTGTACGTGCACCTTAGACCTATTTTTAAGAACTAGCTAAGTCCCTGGAATTCTCTGCGCACTTTTTCCTTCTTGTTTCACATTACCTTGTAATAGTTGTACCTTGACCATGCATTCCTCTAGAAGGTTCCATCTCATCTTTCCCATGTAGTTACTACTTCCCTTTGACACTTTTTGATACTGATTTTGATACTATTGATCGTATTATGGACACTATTATGTTTTGTTTTGGTATGATGGTTAGATGTTAGATCATGGATTATTATTGATTTGGATTTAGTTATTATGCATGATGGTTACTAGAGACATTTTTATATGAGGTTGATGATATACTGTTTGACATGGACATAATATGGATGTTGATTTTGACTTATGACATTGGATATTTTGGGTAGACCTAGTATGATAGATCATTGATGATGATATAGTTGATTTAATTAATTAAAAATGATAATGTTGTATTCTTGATATTGTCAAGATTCATATGATTAGATGATTTTGAAATGTTTTTTATATCATTTTGCATGTTCTGATACGGCCACGAGGCCGAAGGAGGTATTTTCATTTTGCAAGTTAAAAATCAAAACAATGTCGGGGGACTGGAGACTAACCATATTGAAATTACGGGTGAAATCAACAAGGTCTCCATGGCAACTGTGTTAGGAGTTGTGTGTGTGTGTGTGTGTGTTATGTTAGGATTTCCCATGGGGGGGATTTCCATTATATGTGACCATGGGATATATGTTTTTTATTTATGTGTTCTCTTTTATTATTGTTGTATGTATTTTTAATTGTAATGTGTTCTTTTTATTATTTAATTTAAATGTGATAGTTTTAATGTGAGAGTCACATAGTTAAACTTAATTTAAATTTAATTGGGACATGGAATGTAATTAATAAAGTTGTTGAGTATAAATAATAATGTTGGAAGAGTGTGTAAGTTAATTTGTAAGGATGTGTAAGAAATATGTAGGAGTATGTAACATTGATTTTGGAAGATCAAACACTCCATTTTTTATGGAATTCGAATTTGACCTTGGAGGACAAATTTGGAGGCTTGTGGGACAAGTTAAACTTGTCCCAAACCTCTTAAAATGATCCACCAAACATGCCTATGGTTTGGAGGTTAAATGTAGGCATTTATAATGCATTTTGAGGTGGCAATATGTAAGTTTTAATTCCACTTCCCTTACGTGTTTTTAATTTGGTCCTTTTGGAGTATGGGTTGAATTGGAGTATGTAAGTGATTTTGTCATGTTTAATTTATTGTGATTTTTTTGTTGTTGTGGATTTCCTCTTGGGGATGAGGAAAAATTATGTGGCATTCCACTTGGATCCACATCATCCTCTCTCTTTCCTTTCCTATAAAAGTGTAGCTTCTTACTCATTTGGAGGTTGTTGAAACTTTGTTATTTTCCTCTTGGGGGTGCATTTTTTGTTTTTGTTTTGGAACTTGTTGTGGAGGAATCTTGGAGTCTTTTTACATGCTTATACTTTGTTAGTTTTGGACAGGACTTTAACATTGTGGAAAGCTTGTGAGCTTGGAACGAACTCCATTATGGAGAGGTAGGCATCTTGAACTGTGTTTTAAATGTTTTCCTTCTCTTGCATGCATGTTTAAATGGTGTTTGTGTTTGTGTTTTTGTTTTTGTTCTTGGCTGGTTGGGTAGATTTATTAGGGCATGGTGTAGGAGAAGACTATGGGGATTTCATATGGGGGGCATAAAGGATTGCAATTGGCACTGTTTTATTGTGGAGGGAGTTTTGGTTTGGGATCCACCTTGGAATAGAAACTACTTGCATTTCTTACTTTGGTTGGGGCATAAGGAGGGGTTGGGAGATATAAGGTTTATGGAATTTGATTTGTTTATGGCGGTATGATTTTGGTGGATTCCTAATTCCAAATTGGGAGGCATAAGGAGTTCCCCATAGTCCTTGCTCTTGTTTGGCTTGCTTGATCAAGCCTATGTGTTGTATGAATAATTTCAAATACAGTTGGGAATTACTGTCTTGTTTGGACTATGTGTTTTATTGTTTTATGCATGTGAAAATAATGTTGCTTGTTGTTGTAGAAGTCATTGTTACCATGAGTTGTATCTCATTATTTATTTCAATATGGTTGGGGCTCGGGGGCCAATGAGGAAGGAAGGCTTCTCCCTTCTCATTGGATGTCGTGGTTGGGTGGAGAGAGCTGCCTTTCTCCCTTCCTTGTTGTGATAAAAAAAAAGAAATGATGGAGAAACTAGAATGTTGTTATTTGGAGAAAGAAGAAATTTACAGTTTAACAGTCCCTTTCTGTTGAGAAAATTCAATGTAACCTTTCCAATCTTGAGTGGATGAGATGTATAGTAATTTTTATGTGAAGTTATTGCATTGTTGATGGAAGTTGAATTTGAATTGAGAAATGTAAAGAAGAATTATGCTTGTTCTCTTTTTTTAGAAAGAAAATGTAAAGTTTATTATAAGCATTGTATTTTATATTTTGTAATCAAATTGGAAGAGTGATAAGTTGTAAAACTATTTTTTAAATATGAATAAATGATGGAATTAGTTTTCAAAATTGTAATGCATACTAGATTTGAAATTGTTGTCAAAAGAATGAGATTTATTTTTTGGAAAGGAATAAGAAATAATGTTGTATACATTATGTACTGTATTTGAAAACAAATGGAAAAGGAAAGTTGTAATGTTGTATTTGATGAAAAATTAAAGGATGAATTTCTTTCTCAAAATGTATTGCACATTTGATTTTAATTATTGTTGAAATTTAATTGTTGTTTAAAGAAGAAAAGAAAGAAAGAATGCGTGGGAAGGAAATACAATATTGTTCTCTTTTGAAAAATGCATATTTGAATTGAATTTTGAACTACATTTAATGTATAAATGAATGGTTGTTTGATAAAAAATTGTATTTGACTAAATTAGGAATCATATGCACATCCAAAACACAAAGAAATGATAAACAAATTTCAAAGAAATAGTCCATTGTATTAAACTCATTACTGACAATTTATGTTTTATTAAAAATGAGTTGTTCGATCTGACACTCAACAATAAGTTATGAAACTTTGAAATTCACATTTAGGAAGACTTAAGAAACTCAAATTCACTAAAACAGTTAAGAATGAATCTCTAAAACTCAATGAATTTCAATTCGGAGCTTGCATAGTCGTTCTTCCCGTCTATTGCTGGAAAAATACAACCTTGAATAAATTGGAAAAATAAACTTCACTAAAACACTCTAAACCCTCCCTAGACCAATCCTCCATGTTTTTTTGACATTTTAAGTGAAGGAGGAGTTCAAAATTTATCAAATTGAGAAGTTGGAAAACTTTCAGTTCACAAATTAAAATCCTACATATCCTTTTCACATAATTGACCCTTAAAAACTTATCAAAATGTAAATTTTATGTTTCCTATACAAATAGGGAATCGAGATATTTCTAAAAAGTCCTCTTTTTCCCAAAAAAGAGCTTTCTAGCTCATGTTATGGCACTTTGAAGTTTTTGTGCCTTGGCTGGAAAATTTGGGAAATTTTTTCCTGGTGGGCCCGCAACCCAAAAATTTCCCATCGAATTGCCCTTAGGAAAATTTTCAAAAATTTGACTTGGGAAAAATTTCCCATTTCTCTCCACCGGTCTGTATCCAATCAAATTCTACCACGTGTCCACACGAGGTAGCGGGGGAGAAGCGGAAACTTTTTACCCTTTGAGATTTTTTAAAATTTTGGAAAAAAATTCCATGTCTCCTTGCCGGCCCGCGGCTAATCAAAGAGCACAACGTGGCACCTTTGGGGGTGGTGGCAGAGGTTCAGGAGAAATTTTTATTTTGCACTGCATGGGGAAAAATTCCAAAAAATTCCCCGCGACCCGCCAACCAGCCAAAGGGGTTTTCCCCTCCTCTTGACACGTGTCCCTCTTGGGGAAAATTTGATCCCAAAACTCCACCGGACCATATCTTGCAAATTATGAGGACTTAGGAGGACTTATTTATATGGTTAGAAAGGTGAGAAAAATTCCTATCCAATGGACTATAGTTAGGAAATTTTTGATGGCTATAATTGCGTGAAAAATCAAGTTAAACCCTGTAAGCCTTTTAAAGCAGGGTTGAGAGAGAATTTACCTTCCTAACCTAAGTGATGAATTTAAACCTCTTGTTTGACCTTGTGCTTGTTGTTAATTGTTGCTAGAAGAATTTTTACAAGTCAGTCTTGATTTTTAATCCTAATCTCATTTGTGCTAGTTGTGATCTTTTAATCTAGTATTTGATCGCTTAAACAAAAAATAAAAATAAAAAAAATTATCCCATAATTTACTAGCTAACCCGAGGGGGGGGGGGGCGGTTGTTCTTTGGGTCCAAGTGGTTGTTTGAAATGATGGCCGCAAACCCATGGTGGCAATTTTTCACGTGTCCTTCCTCTATTTTCCTCTTGTACCTTTCTCTTTCACGCACATGCCTTTGTGCCTTCTTCTACATCATTTTGTACAATGTGGTATATGTCATACATTGAGTGTGCTACACATAACCAATCAAGGTGTGCCAACTAGGCACCGAATCCTTGTAACAAACCAATGAGTGACATATGGAAAAAAATGAAAAATTTGTTACACAGTTAGTCATTCCTTCAATCAATCAACACACGTCATGTGTCATTACATGTTAGAGCGGGTTGTAGACTTCTGCCAACCATAACTTTTGTTGTAGGCCTCTAACACATGCGCACCTGGTCTCATTTGAAATCTGTTGATGTAGGCTATAATGTAGAGTATTCAAATTCAAATTTCAGTGGGATTTTTTAAGTGAGAAATTATAATACTTCTTTCTAACCATCAATGAGTAGATCTAATTTCTCCAACCACCCAATTTGATATAGATTTCACCTCCTTCTCATATGCACCAAATAGATATGGGGAAGCACATTTGAAAGATTTGTAGGTGGATTTACAGGCATTGATTTCTTGTTATTGGTGGTTTTGATTAAAATATGAGTTTTCCCTCTTTCTCCTCTTCTTCTCTCACCGATTCATCTATAAATGTAAGAACATTGCTCATTGTAAAGGGTTGGACATTTTGGATCCTCTAGCATTTGCTAAAGACTCTATATCTTTGTATTTTCAGTTGTAGACCTTTAGATCTAGCTCTGGCATGTGTATTTCTACCTTCAAATGTTATTATAATTGACTGTGCATTTCTAGAAGTAATAGAAGCATCATTTTGTGGTTATTATTTTCCTTGACATGTTTGTGTTATTCCTTCTTGCCTCCCTTTTGTATCGTGTGTTTGTTGTGTCACTTTAAATCCCTTACAGATCCACTTTATTTTTTGTCTCGTGGAATCGATCTTGTGAATGTATCTTGGTCTATGCTATGCTTTCCTAGCCTCCCTCTATGTGTTATCCTTCATTTTCACTCAAAACAAATAGTGTTCATCTCATTTTTTCTAGTGATACTACCTTCCTTGGTTTAGTTTTCCATTTTCATGTTATCCTTCTATCCCTGATCCCTTAGCATTGTTAGTTTAGGTTTTCTTTTAGCATTAGTAGTAGTAGAAGTAGTAGAAGTAAGTAGAGGAATCATCATTCTCCAGAGGTTTTTCTCAAGTATGCAAGGTCCAACAACTTTGAGACAGTCCCATTATTGACTCGAACGACTCATTTCTTCTAGATCTGAGATACGAGTGCTAGTTTGGGTAACCAATAGTGAACCTTCTTTGATTCCATGGTACAAGAGAAATTTCCAGCTTCATTCCTTGGATTTATCAAACAATCCATTTCATATAGAGTTCCTGTGATTTTCACTGAATTTCAATAACGCCTAACCCACCAGACTTTTGGGAAAGGAGCAAATATCCCAAACAACATGATGAAAACATTTTTTAGTGAAAGCATTGGCCAAAAGATAGGATTTGAGGAGCTTCTCCAGCTTTTGAATAAAGGATTTGGAGGTCACCCAATAGGAGGAGTAGTAAACATGCATGGTCGTCGAGACTTTAGAGTAAATTTGGAATTTTCCTGCCAATGACAAAGGTTTGGTGATCCAATAGTCCAATTTTTTTACCACCCGTTGAATAACATATTGTCATAGCTCAGTCGACACCACCTGAATGGAAAAAGGGGTGATAAGAAATTTAAATGTTTCACCATGTGTAAGAATCTTCCACTCAAAGGAGGTCATCCAATCAGGCACTGGGAGGAAAGATTGTCGGTAACACTATTTTTTGACCATTGAATAGAAAAACAAGATTCTAGATAGAAGATATCAAGGTAGTGGCAGGCATTATGAATATTAGATTCCCCCTCAATAAGCATGAGAAAGGATAATCTGCAAAGTGAACCATTGAGCAGTTGAGAATTTTTCACAGGAGGCAATGAAATTCCCCTAACAATCCCTTGAGATTTTGCATGGTCCAGCATATACTCAAAGCCTTTGAAAACAAGCACATAGAGTGTAGGTGCTAATGGGCATCCTAGAATAATGGAATGAGACAATCCAAAGGACTTAGAACTGAGGCCATTAATGGTGATCTGGGTAGAGGCATCTGTAAATAGTATTTGACCAATTGAATTAAAATGGGGCCGAAGCCAAGGGCTTAGAGCATGACAAGGATAAACAACCATTCAATCTGATAATAGGATTTCTCAAAATCAATCTTGATGAATAGAACAAATTTATTGGAATGGTGGGCCCATTCCATGCCTTCCCAAACCACAATGATGTTGTCCAGGATGTATCACCCCTGAATGAACCCATTTTGTTCCGGTTGAACAATAGTGGGGAGAACATTATGGAGCCTCATAGACAACGCTTTGGAAATTATTTTATAGGAGACATTCAATAATGTGATAGGCCTCCAAGAGGTAATTTACTCTGGATCCCCAAGTTTGGGTATGAATTTGATGTTCCCTATGTTGATACGCACTCTAAAAAACTAGTTTGAAATACTTATCCATTTTTTAATAAATTGTAATATGAATTATGAGATGATATCCCTATGTATATTATACAAATGGGATTCTTATATTATTGTTAAAACTATCTATATTTGTAACACTTATTATGAAAGGTAAATCATATCATAACTTAAATGACATTATAGATGTATTGTGATCAAAGAAATAAATGAATACATTGAATGGAATTTTACTTCATTGGTTATTGTTAACATTTATTGGAATGTATGTGAATGAATGCACATTTTAATGGATTAAGGTGTAAATACTTTAGTATAATTTGATGAACAAATTTATGTGAAGTCACTTAGGTAGTTGTACTTAATTTTATATACATTGTTAATTCATTATGATTATGATAAAAACAAATTATACAAGTTGAATTAATGAACAAATCAATCTAGTATGATATATAACTTTGATTACTTGTATTACTGCTATATTGTTTCACATAGCTGTTTGATTGTTAAGTGGAGGACTATGAGATCGAGAGGAATTGATTTATGTCATTAATTTAAAAGGGTTATTTAAAATTCTAGTTAAAAATATCTTTTGCATATATCTAGACACCTGCCAAAAGGTCTTTCTACACCTTGGTATCAAATTCAGCTTCAATGATGAGTCCTTTTGTGTTTATCCATATTTCTATAATAATTGTGTCATGCCAGGAGTAAAATGAAAAGAACAAGAACTACATCTTTAAGTGTAATAAAAATTGCAATGATCAAAAGGTAATAATTTTATCAATTATATCTCTTTTATAGATATATTG